>JAWPHD010002760.1:0-242081 GCA_037043455.1 Cyrtodaria siliqua
ATAATTTCTAAATAATTTCTTTTGAAATGAAAAGGAGCTGAAGGTCTTTAACATTTTCTTATTATGTTCGTGTATATGGGGGGAAAAAATGGGCGAATACAAAAAAAAATAGCTTAAAAAGGAATTGCATGAATGTAATGTATTTGTAATCAATAAATTGAAGACATTTTTAAATGATTTTGATAATTAAACTCAAACTCATAAATTGCATACGTATATGTTAGTGTAGTATTTCTTTTATTAAACTCTTGCAAAAAATATATGCCAATTAACAGAACCGAGAGAAGTGATATTTCTATTTTTGGCTGAGAAAAATGCAATTCAGAGGTAAACGTAGTTTTAAAGAAAACTCAGCCTGGAAAATAATATCAAAGCTATTTTAAGAGACAATCATGATATTAACATCTTTAACAGAATACTACGAATGCTGACGCATGTTAACATTCTGAATCTGGTATAAATGCTACACATAACTCTTCTGTATTCACACCATGTTACAATACAGGGAATTCTATGCTTTCTGCAAGTACAGTGTAAAATAAGTTCGCAAGATACTTTGATACATTCTGAAATTATAAACGAACAGATGGGTCATCTGTTATAACAGGCCTTATAACAAAGTCCAAGGTGTACCATCTCTATTATAAAGGTATGTAAGACTTTCCGAGTTCCTTGTTTGCACGTGGTGGTAAGCACGCAATTGTTGTACTACTGCTGCTGCTGCATATGTATAGTTCTCATCAGGAGCTGACCAGTTGAATCCACAATGCTATAGGATGGACATACAACACGCCGTTGTAATGAGACACTGGATTATTATTAAATGCTATCCAGTTGATAATTTATCCAGGGTCTCATTACAAAGGGCCTGCTAGTTGTATGCCCATCCTACTGCATTGTGGATTGGATTGGAAAATCTCACCATCAGATTTTACTATAGACTGTGTGTCCATTTAGACAACCTGCTGTTTAAACTAATATGTAACTACGGTCTTTCAAAACATGTCTTTCAGGGTACTCTGTCCTATTGCCTTAGCGGCATCTCTTTCAGCAGTCACTTTGTAAATCAGTTGTTTTTGTTTAAGAACAATTTCCTACTCCCAAGAACTAAAGCAAATACTGCTGTGCTAGTCTGTTAAACCTCTTTGCAACATTGCCATCGTATCTACCCTGTGCATCACCCTTTAGCTGCTGTATATTTAAGGACTATTGATCTGCCATCTTTATATAAAAACAGCCTCCAAAATGGATGGGGTATCGTCAAGTGAAATTATTAACCAAATGTATAATTTAGGCATGAGAAATGTCAACCATAAAGTACAAGACATTAGTTTGATATCATTGACGTGAGCTTAATGTCAGAAGGTATACGTATACGGGTAACATTGCGCCCTTTATATCCGAAAAATACGATGCAATTGTAATCGAAGTTGTTTTTTTGTTGTTTTTTTAATGTCAAATAAGTTGTTCCATTTATCCAGCGAGAGCAGACGAGACATTATTTCTAAATAAAATAAGCCATGTTATCACATTATCCAAATGTCAAAGTGCACCAGTGTAAAAAGGCAAAGATATTCTTTCAAAGACACGCGGTTCCGAAATAATCTCAAAGTTATAGTATGATGGCATTGACGGACTTTCTCTGTAAAAGTTTTATAACCGGTAACTATTTTTGTGGATGTGTTAAACAGAACTGAGTGACTATTGTGCATAGACACATTGCTAAACAAAAACAAATGATCATTATCATGTCTATATTCTAACAAAAATGGTCCAAACCAAATAACAAATCTAATAAACTGTTCATTTGAATATTTCACCATACCACATGTTTCAGTTTACAATGTAAGTGCACGGTTTTCGTGTGTATCATATGTGTATTGAAGGCACATGGATATATAATTTAAAAAAAATAATTTTAACAGTGGTGTACTTTTACAATTATTCTATGCATATTTATAAGTGTGAAGGTGGATTTAACAATAGTATATAATGAAAAGAAAAAGAAACGAATAATGGATATTTCCGCTATATATATTGTATGTTTAATATGCTACTGCGAATCGAAAGGTACAGGGCAATATTAGGCCTGTCCTTTCGGAAAGAAGGTTTAAACAGCACCGAACATACCAATAGTTACCCCATTAAAGTTTTATTATCGTCAGAAAGCATTTGGCTCAAGCAGGTAAGCAAACGTAGGCTTTAAACATTGCAATCTCTTAACATTAATAAACAAAATACCGAAAGCTAAGCTAGGTCAGGTTGCAGGTAAAGGACGAGGACGACGTACAAAGCGATCCCTACCTGTCTGCCATGCACAACGATAAATAAAATGAAACTTTGAATTGTAACATTTCTGTTATCATTTCTTAATATTAGCTCAATATTTTTAATCAAAAACTTAAAAGGGTACTTTATTATCTCCCTTTATAGTAACACCTTTATTATAGAGAGGTCATACGTTTATATTATTTCGTATTGTTTCGTATACATAGAATCTAAAAAAATATATATTCACATGTAATTTGCTTAAAAAGGATACATATATATGTGTTCGGTTATCCTTACCTTCTTTCGATGTCATGTGTGTTTAAAATTGTTAAATGTTTGTTTCATGCAAAGACCTTGGGCAACTCTGGTCTTGACATACTCATGTAATATAAAACGCATTAACCCAGAAAACAGCAAATGTCGCTTTATACTTTATTTTTAGATTTCATTTACTTTGGCCTAAGTTTTATATGATTAAGATATTATTTCTGTAATCTGGGGTATTTAATGTTTTACCATGCTGGCATAATAATAAGTTGCTTAAAAAAACGAGACTTCTTAACGTAAGCAGATTTGTAGCATATGCAAATACCGGTATAAACCGGTACCTTAAATATCTGCAGTCTTGTCTTGTCGTGCCCTCGATTGTTTATTCTGTTGTTGCTCTGGCTTCTGCCAAGTCACTGAGAACCTTATTTGTGGCTTTTTAGGCTATTGTTTTCATTGTAATTATATATATATACGAACATCTTTGTGTTTTACTTATATTGCATATAAATGCTGCCCTGTTGGTTAGAGAATAGTTCATGGCGGGGATTTCTTTATTTACACTGACCCGTTTTATTGGGTTGACAGTAGGGTTAGTCTGAGGTTTGATTTAAACACCCAACGGCCTTTTTTGCCACTGACCGTTCCAAGGCGGTAGCCCTATTGTCAACCCTTTTGTGTTTGTGATGTCTTATTTGGCCTTTTATTCATCTTTAGATTTATTCTTTGGCTGTGTTTGTGGTTGACTGTCGTCCTTGAATGCTGCTTTTCCTGTTCGATTTTTATATATGTATTTAAATGATGAAGATCCCTAGCATTAACACGTCATTTCATCTTCTGTCAATACATTTTTTTTATGATTTCTTGATTTATCGTATTGCTATTGCTGATTTATTCCCGTTTTATTCCCGTTTGCTAAAGCAGCATCTTTTCGTGAGCTAAATTATAAAAGCACATAAAACAATATTAACAAATTTAGAGCAGTAAATAATTCCTGGCACAGGAAAATCATCGCATATTAAAACAGACAATGTCCAAACTCAAGGTATTTGGATAACTCGCTCATGTAAAACAGGAGACATTATTTAGTACACTGTGTCGAATAATTGGCTTGACAGAATGGCAAGAGAGGGGTTTGGTGCACCCTAAAACCTGGTTTAAACTCTAGTGACCGTTTTTACTACTGATCTATCAAAGTCGTTACCTCTTATAATTATGGTGTCGCTAATTTTGTTTATATTTTTCCCTTGTGATTGTTCATTGTTTTGTTGAACAGCGTTATGTGAACGCTACTGTTCATGTTCGACCTTTGTATTTACTTTTAGTATGTTAAAAGTGTTTGGGTTTGTATTAGTTTAATGTCATTTTTTTTGTTTTTGCTATTAGAACTAAAGAAGCGGTTGGCATATCAATATTTTCAATGCTCTGTATAATGTAGAAGGGCCTCTCTGGACACGTCGTACAACATCCTGATTTTTCTTAACAATGTTGTGTTGTGAAACGTAACGTCTCTTGCTCGAAATATCCCTAAAAAAAAGACGGTCGTGACTAATTTGATTTTTTTTTACTGTCCGTAGTTTATCATGTTTATAGAGATCCTGATGACTTTTCAAATGTATCACTATCCAGTATTAGATTCTCAGATATAGGTTCCAAAACATTCAGCCATATACAAACCTGTATGAAATCATAAACTCGTCCCATTCTTGTCGCCTGGAACAACAAGAGAAGATATTTGCACATTTTAAGAAATAAACAAGAACCGAATAATACAGCTTCTTTAATTTTGAGCATAATGATGTTCCTATCGTTGGTCGCAAGGTATTTAACTGTTTAGTGTGACCTTGTGCGAGGTAGACGAGGTGGTAGCAGATCAGTGTCTCTGTTACGTATAAGTCACCATACTTCTCGACGTTAAGAATGACCGTCGTAAATCAACTTTCGAACAGAGATACATTTTCTATGCCGTTCCATGCGTTTCAGAAACGTGTCCGTATACCATTGGTTATCAAGACCGGATACAACATTATGCGCTACATAGTACAATTCATGAACGGATTCAAATCTACGACCGTTCAGTGCCAAATTTACCACCGGTAATACACGAAAATATATCGCGGCGAGGTCCGTACTGCATTGGGCTTGTTCCAAATCTCAACGCCAAGTAGATTTATTTCTAGTTGAGTAGATGCTGCTTTATGTGCGGGGCCATTATCCGTTTGAAGCAAAACTGGTTCAAAGTCTAACTCTGGTCTCTTACGTAGCAAGTCTCTAACAAGGTCTCTGTAAAGAAAGAAGATGCAATGTATGAAAATCAGGATCTGACTAGATTATATGTAACTATTTTGCATTGGAACTTATGTATCTAGTGTAATTATCTAAAAAATATAACACTAATTATCAAAACTGTTTTTGTTTTTCCGGCATATTAAAATGTATATAAAATGCAATCACTCTCAGAGTAATACTCAGCATTTAATGCTGTTTGTGCTGGAATCGCATACTGAAGTATCGTCCTTTTTCTGTCGATACAGAATATCAACTTTTCTGTCCCGGTAGATGTACAAAAACGGGCCATCTTAGTGTCGTCTGTAGTGACCATTCGGTCTAATAAATCATCTCATTCTCTGTTGTACCGTTTTAGCAATTGTTTGGACACACGGACTCGATTGTCCGTATTTTCTATTGTGAGCAAACGCGGCATATACCTCGCGCTAATTTGCGAAAATTTAGATTATCCCCAAGCATTCTGTGAATAGTGCTGTAGCCAAGCCCAATGATTTTAGAAATATCTCGAACGGTTACTATAAACGGCGGTTACTATAAACTATAAAATGGAGGTCACTATATAACAGCCTCCTTAAATGAATTATTTGACGTCGTGTTAATTTTCATCTTCCTTTCCTGTCTCTTGTCATCTTACAGATCTGCTCTTCCATCTTCCATTTAAAACTGTTGGCTTTATGGCCATGTTCTCTCCATCAACTCCCGTGTTTGTGTTTGTGTTTTTCTTATTTCACACAACTAAATGAAATCGCAGTGTTGTTTAATTCATTTGACGTTTTTTTTTCATGAAGTAGGTTAGTAACTGTTACATGTTTTAACATTAAACGGTGACGGATATGACATCAACATTTGATGTGTAACCTGGACAAACGTCGGTGTGGTAGCATATGAAATAGCATAGATTGTCGAATGAACAAGCAGAATTTGGTCCGCCCCTCTCTCGCGTTAATGGGTTACTATGGCGACGTATGAAATGCCTATATTTAAATTTAATTATAAACTGATATCAGCTGTCTAATAAAGGATACAGTGCTTAATAGTGTGTGTAAATTGTATTAAACTGTATTGTAATAAATAGAGGATCTTAAACGAGTTCCCATTTCATATAAGATTGATGAAACGAGTTATGAATTATTTTAATTTTAACGACCCTTTTGGCGAGTTAAAATAAAAAATAATTCATAACGAGTATCATAAAACTTATATGGAATGGGAACGAGTTTAAGATCCTTTTTATCAAATAATAACATTGCAATCAAATTAATAAAAAATAATTCAGATGTACTTAGAACCGCCACGACGTCAGACACACTTTAGCGCCAAAACGTCATAAAATAAGTGACGTCGTAACGTCGCGTCTCACACTTAACTTTACGTATAAAAGAGTTCGTGTTTTACCTCTTTACAAAATAGCTGTTTATGCCAACTTTTTAACAAACCAACAACAATGTTTTGTATAACGTGCATTATTTTTATAAGCTGTCACAAATAATAAGAATATGATCTGGGTGAATTTATAATAAATAAAATAGTTTCAGTTAATAAACTTGCGTAGTGTTACAGGTTTAACTCAACCAATCACAATCGTTCCAGGTTGTATTACACGGGCGCATACAATAGAATATTAAATGGATGTTCGACACTGATAAGAAGGGACGTTATGTGTTAAAAAAATATATAGCAAATGTTTACGTAATTTTAGATCACCCCTTATACTAGTGTAATATGACACACATATCTACATGTATTTGCAATTGACAGCGCTAAACTATAATGCAAAGTAAGATCAAAGGTTTACCGTAATTCTATTAGTATCACTGTCTTGTATAATAATTGTGGAATGAAAGCTAAATTGAGACGAACATGATACACTCTAGAAATGGGTTGAGTTCAATGGGATTTTGCATTTGATTTATATGGACATTATTGGAACCACGGCCCTTAATGTAAACTCTCGAATTATAATATGTACATTACTTACCTTTGAATATGTCTGATGTAGCTGTCTTCAATAAAATGCAATATATGAAGCTTATCTAGATTAATGTTTAATGCAAACAAATCCATTATGGCATGCACGACGCATATAGTACATTTATAAATAGCACTGAGACATTATGAGTATTTTATATATAAAAAATGAGCAGTTCATTAAACTATTGCAGAGATTTACATGTCTATTCGGTCATTACGTATACTTATCCTGTTCGATTTTTATACTTACTTTTATAAATGAAGTGTTTCTGCTGAAGTTTTGATACCCTTTTGTCTAATGCCGTGTTTAAAAAATAGCCGTACCATATTTAAAGGTTACATGTTTAATATTTGTATTTGGATATATGCACGAGTTTTTCCGACAGATGAAATGAATTTGCTTGACTTTAGGAACGCAAATATGTATCCTTAAAAGAACGACTGTGGCGTAAAATATGTAACTGTGCATACATGTAGCACCTATCCTGAACGAGTATCAAAATAAAAGTTCCAAATACATTACACACCCAATATTATTTTCCAATACGTCAGATATGGGAGAATGCTGACGTTCCCCTTTACTCTGAAAGTAAGCGGAGTTTGTAAATGCGTTTGCAATACAGACATATTATATTTAAATAATCTAGTTCACGAGTCAACCTTTAGACATATTAAACTACTGACAATACTTGAAAAAACAACACTTGGAAATACCATTAACATTTTCAAATCGATCGGCCAAGCCAACTCTGTTTTAAGAAACGAGCGAATCACGAGTCAACCGCATACAACCAAATACAAATACGTTAAACTAGTCCAGACTATAGCGGCTAATGGCGGACCGCTATCACGAGCCATTCAATATACAGTATAGGAATCACTACAATGTAAGTTAGATAATTTTAAAATACGTTGATAAAGTTCACTAACAGTAACTTACCTAATGTCACCCGATATAATGTCATAACAATAAATAAGCATACGCGGACACATATGTCTGCAACATCGGTTTAAAAAATACGATCTTAATGATACTGCCAAGTCATTGAGAACCTTCATTGTGGCTTTCTGGGCTATTGTTCTTTTTGTATTATATTTACACGAGCATATGTGTGTCTTACTTATATTGCCTATTGATGCTGCCTTGTTGGTTAGAGATTAGATCATGGCCGAGATTTCTTTATTTACACTGTCCTGTTTTAATGGGATGACAATAGGGTAAGTGTAAGGTTAGGTGCACCCTAGAACCGGTTTAAACCCCCAGTGGCCTACTTTGCCAGTGGTCTTCTTTGCCACTGACCATTCCAAGGCGGTATCCCTTTTGTCAACCCTTTTGTGTTTGTGATGTCGTTTGCATTTATTATTACTTTTGCCTTCTTGTTTGTCTGTTTGCGTGTTTGTTTCTGTGTTTTGTGGTTGACTGTCCTCCTTGAATGCTACTTTCCCCATCCGATCTTTTTATATTTCTTTATCTTAAATATAGACAAACGTTTTTGTTTATTTACTTTTATTTTAAATAACTCTTATTTTAAAATAACATGATTATCAAACATATCGTATCCGGATTATAACGGTTTGTTTGTCATTCTCGTTTAATTAAAGGGCAACAGTATATTATTGCTTATGAACTTTGTCTAAGAAAATTATTCATATTGTAGAAAACAAACGTACCTGCATAATACAATATACTTACTAATTGTTAATTCAGAGAGCTTTTCCAAAACTAAACGTCATTTCTTTTGGCTCAAAACAAGCCGATTGTCATATTTACATTTAACCAACCTGATATATCTATATATAGTCTTCAATATATACGCAGTACATTTGAAACCCAACACTTGGTATGTTTTGAATTTCTAGAGATGTTAAAGAGTCCTCGTGCAAAATGTGTCTTTTACTGAAAGAATTAGAGCAATGATTATGGAACTGTTTATTACCAATATTTTAACCTTAAGGACATACTTCTATACTACCATAAACTAGAAATCTTGATTTGAACAAAAAAACAGCGAACTAAGAGTAATCGAAAATCAAAATTATTGCGTTTTTAAAT
Organism: Cyrtodaria siliqua; assembly: GCA_037043455.1. Classification (NCBI taxonomy): domain Eukaryota; kingdom Metazoa; phylum Mollusca; class Bivalvia; order Adapedonta; family Hiatellidae; genus Cyrtodaria; species Cyrtodaria siliqua. Next base: position 8,852 of record JAWPHD010002760.1, read on the forward strand.
GTTATAAGTATATACCTTCGAAGCTGCTTAGTGAATCATCCCGAAATATTGTGTTCTATGACATCATATACGGTATGTATGGGACAAAAATATATATAATACAACAATCAAAGCGTGAAACCGCTTTAACGTGCGTTATGAGCAGTTTCCTACACTAATCTATTGATTAAATAAATGTTAAACAGATACTGGCATCGAACGTTTATCTGTTACAGAGATAAACGACCATTCTATTGGCAAATCTCATGTCCCTAGAATGTGCTATGGTTCCGTTGGTTTGTACCAAACCGCAATCCCTCCTGGGCGAAATGCTGGGTTTTAGCCCCTTGTATCCAGAAGGTCAGGATTGTTAACTGTACAACGTGTTAACTGAACAACATATGTGGCATTACCTTCATTATCATAATCGAACACTGCATATGAAGCAAGTTTATTCGTGTACCTGTTTTCATGGTTTTGCAACTCAAACAAATACGTCTGTACAATGTAAATATGTGGGTCACATTGCTATATTTACCATAAAGGGCACGATCAAAAATAAGAAGCATTTTTTTAAAAAAAGAAAATAAAAAGAAAAGAACTGTTTGATACTTTACACAAAAATTACACATTCAAATGCCATTGTAAACAATTCGCAAGTTTATACATCATCACTAACGTATTATAAAAATGAAACTGTTTATTCTTAAGTAGATGCATGTACAAATGTTAACGTTTTAATATACAGCGTGCCTATTTTTGATAAACTAGATATGCACACATTACGTACTAGGCAAAGTAATCTGCAATGCTTACATGATATAAAATACTTTATGTTTACCTTATAATTTACAATCATAAAGTTACGCTTTGTTTGATGTAGGAAATCATAAACAAGTGTATGGAAGTACAAAAGAACACCAGTAAGAAATATTGAAATTGAAATTGTCATTTATTTAAGAAATGACGAACATATCAAATAGTAATAGCATTTATTTTTTACAATAAATGATATATATGTTTTCACATCAGATGTGTGGGAACTTAAAACGCCTTGTCATTTATTTAAGAAATACGAACATATCAAATAGTAATAGCATTTATTTTTTACAATAAATAATATATATGTTTTCACATCAAATGTGTGGGAACTTAAAACGCACAATAAATGATATATATGTTTTCTCATCAAAGGTGTGGGAACTTAAAACGCCTTGTCATTTATTTAAGAAATGACGAACATATCAAATAGTAATAGCATTTATTTTTTACAATAAATGATATATATGTTTTCACATCAAAGGTGTGGTAACTTAAAACGCTATATAAATTCCGTTCTTTCTGAACAGAAAGCTTTTAGATACTCAAAATCTGACTGAAAATTCATTTATAAGAAATTCAGAGAAATTTGAAATCCTGACTCAGAGGTCAAGCCAACAGATCTTCGAAAAGTTGGGCAATCATTTCTAAGATATTACATGTCACCCAATTTAATCAGTTTAATTAATCACACTCGCAATTTTAACAGAGCACCATCAAAGTGTTACCAGGCCGTCCACGAAAAACCCTGTGGGAAACGTGTATCCGATTAACATGTTTATTTCTAGTATCTCTCAGGATAAGATCTCGGACTTGATCTCCGACTATCAAAAGTACAAACGTTTAAGTGATCAATGAAAACCAACACAACAGGACAAAATAAATATCCTGAAATCTTTCAAATCCACACTCTTTAGTTGCTGCAATAATTTTTCAATAAAATGACTCAATTTTATAACGTCTAGCCTAGTCTGCTCTCCAAAGCTGAATAATTTGATTTGGCTACCTCAACGCCAATCTACGATTGCGCCCTCTATGAGAAGTAATCACATCAAGGGAATTTAATTTCTGTCTAATTCGTTTGACTCAAACGAAAGGAATTATCGTGCCCCTTATGATTTTCAATCCGTAGGCTGAACAGCAGACTTCAAATGAAGGGCAATTTTTTAGGCAGACAAAGTGGAATACCAGTCAATTTCGTACCTTCATTTTTTCTATTTTTTGTTTTCGGTCTTTATTTCGAATTTTAAGCGTAAGTGAAACGTTTAATTACAGAAATATAACATTATATAAATACCTACTGTACAAAAAGAGAGGATTGATCGAAATAAAGTACAATTTGATCGCATGGGGGAGTGGGTGGGTGGGGTGGGGTGGGGGGGGGGGGTCACGTGATCAAAATATCATCACGTGGTCACAAACGCATAAAGTGATGACGTCAAACTTCGGGTGATACTATTCCCCGGTAGATTCCCGGTTATTTTGCGGTTGAAAGGGGATGGCAACTGTGATTCATGAGTGCTTTGATGTTTCTGATGGTTTAATGATTTATTTATGTAAACCATTTCGAAAGAAAGGAATAGTGTAATTAAGTCATGAATATTGGTTTCAAGTTGAAGCACTCGATGTCTACTAATATATACATATACTATAACGTAAAGGTAAATAGTGTTTAAAGGTGAATGTTTTACAAAAGAATGTATCAACAACAGTATTTATTTTTCTCTCAGGATTTGGCTTTAAACGCGGGTCACAATTATTTAAAGGCCACAAAGTTGCCCGTCCGGTAGCATTCCAGTAACATCTAACAGTGTTGGCTACGAATCAGTAGTGTTATTTTTAAGCTTAAGCCGATGCTAGGGGGCGTGAGAGGTGATTCTTCTTTCATTACTTCTCATGAACAGGCTCAATACAACCGAGTCTGCTGCTTTATTCTCTTAATTGTGTTTGTTGCTCACAAATGATCACCTTTATCAGTATTTATTAACATTCACACTAGCTTTCGTTTAGTGCAGTGTGGCGGCTGTAAAAAGTATCCCCGTGCTACGAATTAGTAGTGTTATTTTACTGGTCCTTTGGGACCAACGAGCCCAATAAAGGTGGCTTTGAAGTAGAATACAGCTTAAGCCGGTGCTAGGGGACGTGAGAGGTGTTGCTTCTTTCATTACTTCTCATGAACAGACAGCCGAGTCTGCTGCTTTATTCTCTTAATTGTGTTTGTTGCTCACAAAGGATCACCTTTATCAGTATTTATTGTAAACGTGGTAATAACATTAACTAGGACCGTATACCCTATATTCTTTGCTACTTTGACTTACTGTGGTCAGTTTTTACTTTTTAAGACATGTCTTTTTTCTACATTTCCTTTTCCTTCTGACAAGCTTTCAGGGCATTGCTCGTAATCATGTTGTAGTAATTTCTGAAAAGGCTTCCACAGAAAGCATTCTAGGTAAGAGGTTTTGAACATGTTCTGCTTGCTTCTGTCCTTAATTCTTCTCTGAACACTGTTGTGCTTTCCTTTCATTACAGATGCATTGTCAGATGAATATGTAATGCACTGCTCCCATGATATATCCTTAACCTTATCCTGCATAACTCTGTCAAGCGTTTCAAATGCAGTTGCTGATTCTTCTTTGCTTTTCATGTGTAATTATAGCCTATATTGGTTGACAATTATTTAATCAAAATATTTAGAAAACAGTTGCTCTTGTTGTTCGGATGATATTTTACCAATGTGTCTAATCAAAATAATCAAACCCAGATCAAATGCATCCTCTTCATCATTACTCGTAACTGCCATCAGTGCAATGCCATAACCACTGAGATTACCCTTCTGCATTAACCATTCACACATTCTTCAACACTCGTAGAAGCAATTGCACCATTATTATGTGTGTAGTTTGTGTTCGTCTCAAATGATACCTTTGTGCAATTTTAGATTTTGAAAACATTTTGCAGAAATGGAGACCGGCATGATTACTAATTGTGATTGGCATTGAGTTATGTTCTACCACAAATTAATAGCATTACATATTTGGATGTGGGTGTATATTTAAATTAATTAATATGATTACATATTTGGAGGTGGAACAGTGGCTAACCTTTACTTTACCTAGTGAATTTAAGGACTTTAGGTACTAACTTAAATTCATTTTATGGTGGGGTGCAAAATGATTGATTCAGTATCACTATTACATAACATATTTGGAGGTGGGAGACATTGCGGTCGCTAATTACCTTTTATTTATTATTAATATTAATATAAAATAAAAAAAAATAATAATAATATTGCAAGGCGGGTGACATGATAGTCACTAACCCTTCATTAGCAAAACATCCTTCATAAATCAGATGTGAAACATCATATACAATGTCAAAAATCTGGAACAAAGACAGCCTGTACCTAGATACACATGATGGTAAGTTAAGACTTGATTGTTAAGGTAATTGCATTCAGTTTGAATGAGTATGGCTAATAGCCTATCATTGTTCAGTTTAATTGAAATTTGAGATCCAGAGACTTGAAATCTGTATTTTTAATTATTACATTCCTGTGTGGGAAATATATGAGTCATGTTGCACTAGTGTACTAAATATGCAAATGCAGGCCGAATAATTGTTTTTCCTTTTCTGTTCAGCTCAATGTGCATTAAACAATATAGTAGTATTATGCTAAACCTGCATCACATTGTTTAGATCTGTTTTAAAATAGTTAGCTTCGCCCGTCTTGAGGTTTTGCCTTGTTCATATTATTTATTTTTTACAAGAAATGATATATATGTTTTCCCATCAAAGGTGTGGAAACTTACAACGCCCTCATTTAAAACGCCCCCTTAACAATAGCAATAGCATTATTTTATTAGTATTACCATTTCTAAATAGATTATATATGTCAGAAACATGGGATCTTTTTTAAAATATTTATATTGCATATTTTAATAAATCTCAATCCGAAAACCTGTATCCATATATGTATATATATGTATAATGTACTAGTATATATTATCCTGGGATGACTGCATTACAAAGAGTGGGATGTTGAGAATTTGCAAAAATATATGCCGTTTGTATAACTGTCTGATGCTTTGTGAAGCGCCATCTGGAGAGACTCCAATTGGGAAGATAATTGGCATAACGGTTAATGTGTTATATATGCTTTTAGCGTGATAACGACACTTACGTATACTTTAATAAATCATTATACTCGTATGTTTACAGGTACCCTGGTAGAGATTAAGTTTACATAAAAACATTTATTTATATATAAATTTAGATTGATGTATACCTTATAATTTACACTCATAAAGTTATGCTTTGTTTGATGTGTGAAATCATAAACAATTGTATGGAAGTACAAAAGAACACCAGTAAGAAATATTGAAATTGTCATTTATGTAAGAAATGACGAACATATCAAATAGTAATACTAGCATTTATTTTTTACAATAAATGATATATATGTTTTCACATCAAAGGTGTGGGAACTTAAAACGCCAAAATTGCCAAAAGCAATACCCCACCCGTAACGTGCGAGTGTAAATTATAATACATATCTAAATTACAAGATCAACAGTATGTCAAGTTTAAAGTTTGAACAACCAGAAGATTGAACATGCCAGCGTAAAATGTATTTAAATGGTATATATAACCACAAACTAATAGGCGCTGTGATGAAAAATATCGTCAGACAATTTGCTATACAATCACGTCAGTAAAGAAGAAAGCTGAGTACCAAGCATGATGCCATACCAGATGCCCTTAGCACCATGGTACAGAACATGCCATAAATACGCATATGCAATGTGTTCACCCTCAAGATGTGGGCAAGTAAATAACATAACAACTAAACATATCCACAACCAGGCGACAACGACGATCTAGGCTGATTAAACCAAATCAGCTCGCGATTTGTGTATCTGTATTGCGTCACGCCACCGGGGGATTGACATTAGGCTGTTTCCGTGAAATCAATAGTTTTCATTTTGATGTGTATATGATGTATTCGTGATTTTCCGATGAACGTATGTAATTTACGATGTTGACAGAGGTACTTTAAGAATAGTCTTTGTATTATTTTTTGAAATATACTATTCAGCATGTAGAGTTATATATATAAAGAATCAGCATACATGTATTAACATAAAAAACTTTACTAACTTATATCACAATTAGATTCTACAACAAATATTCTATAAAGGGAAGAACATGTAATATTAAAACTTCAATGATTATTATTTTGTTCAATACGAGGGGAGTTTAATATATTATGTCACTGGTATTCGGAACTAACATATACTGGAAATATAAAACAACTTCTTATTACAATCCTTCAAAGTATTCCCCCTGAACAGATACACACGTTCAGAATCGCGCTATCCATGACGTAAACGCAGCAAAGTAGTCTGCCCTTGGTATACTGTTGAGACACTGAAATATTCCGGCACCAAGGGCACTTCTGGAAGCATAGCGTCTACCAGAGAGGTTTTTCTTGAGCAAAGGGAATAGGAAAAAGTCACAGGGACTAAGGTCGGGAGAATAAGGTGGGTGTTCAAGTTGTACCACTTTTTCTTGCTCCAAGAAAGACTGCACAATTTTAGCTTTGTGAGCTGGGGCATTGTCATGATTCAGCTTGATGCCATTCAGAACTTTACTTGGGCGGTTTTTTTTTTGTAATTATTTTTGACTGCTATGAGAACTTTGTCCTTGTAAAATTTGGCCGTGATGGTTTTCCCTGTTTGCATGGAATGTGTACCACAGAGCAACTGGAATTAAAGAAAATTGCTTACACAACCTTTTTAGCGCTATTTATTTGATTTGCAATAACTGGTCTTCCCTGATTTTTACCCAACCATTGTTTATTGTTTATCCGCCGCCGTGGCTCAAAATAGTACACCCACGTTTCATCTCCAGGGAGCAACTCAGAATTTTTTCTAGCATGACAATTTTATATTTTTTAAGAAGATTTTTAGCACATTTAAACGTTTGGTATTTTGTTCAGTTGGCAGCAAATGAAGGACCCATCTAGCAAAAAGCTTCTTTAATTTCAAACAGTTGGTCAAAACGTGATGAGTTGTGCCTTCTGAGATGCCAAGACTATTAGCTATCTTAGAAACTGTATACCGCCCATCTTCGTCTACCATGGCCTTCACAGCATCAATGTTCTCCTTTGTTGCTGCAACAACATGCCTGCCAGGACGGTTACGGTCTTTAATGCTAAGTTTACCCACTTTAAATGTCTTAGCCTAACGAAAAGACATTCTCAATGTCACGGCAGAACTGCCATGTACACGGCACAGTTGCCATGTACACAGCACAGTTCAGCATAAACCTCTTTTGCAGGTACTTTTAAAGCAACCCTGGCTTTAATGTAAGCCCTAATTCCAATTTTTTCTTCAATTTTCATGATATCATTGAAATATAGCCACTATACATGAGTGCGCATAATTCAAAATGGATGTTATCGGATTAAACCGCTATTTTGCATGTACGTAGTTAGTGAAATCGCCTTCAAATGCACGAGTTTTCAGTGCGGTAATGTAAGGCGGTTTCTACGGAAGCGCATTAGTGACAGAATATATTGAATGCCCCTCGTATGTCAGCCCCGTGGTATTTTTCAAGCAAAAATATTTGTCGAAACAATTCAGTCACACCCATTGTGCGTATAAGCGACCATGATGCTGAGTCATTACTTCCATCGCTTATACGCAAATGGGCTTGACTTAACTTATTCGTGAACAGTATTTTGTTGCTTGAAACAAGTCAAGGGGGCGAAATGTTGAACAAATTACATTACAAATTACAAATTAATTACAGTTTTTTGTTAGGCACCATTAGGTGTATTTCAAAGAATAGGTTTTTTACAGAAATAACTTATGCCTTGTTAATAACTTTGAATTCGTGTTTATGGATTGCTATGTGTGAATGCCACAACTTGTATGTAACAGCTATGTTTTGAGGTATCTCAATGATGTGTAACGCTGGTTTTTGGTGTGAGCTGTTGTACAGAGTGAATGCAGATTGATAGCATTTACGTAACTAAAACAAGATATGACTAGTCGTTAATGTATTTTTAGCCGAAACATATAAGTCGTTTTATTTGTTTGAGAAGTTTATCTCGCAAAAGTAAAATAACATCTGTGTAATCATTATGTTAATTTACGAGATGTTTCAACGAGACAACGTAACGTGTATAACTTTTACTTGACTACTCTATAACAACGCATTACAAGTATGTATGAGAGTTTCCGCAAACAAGTTACAGGTCAGTATATCTTGCAAAAGTAGCGTAACATGTGTAACACTGGTTTTAAAGTACGACGTGTTACTTACATAACTCACACTACAAGATACAAGAATATTTATTTTATTAAGTCGTTTTTTACAAACAAATTTAACATTTATTTAGCTCTATGAGCTATTTTCCGACAGAACATTTGTAAACGTAAAAACATATTATTTAGCAGCTAAAACAGAAAGAGCATGGGGTTAAAATTATATATGTCACATGTTATTTATAACATACAATCTGGGCTCCTATAATAGTATTACAATAGCCCAAATAAAATCATGATTAGACGAAGATAAACACTTTCAAACACAGGATTTACATTTAAGCACATTTTAAGCACATTTAAGCATACACACATTAAAATAGTTATTCTAAGCACACATGCATACTACATAGAACATGTCAACAAATAGAGCATATTAAGTACATATATATTTACATCTAACACATCACTGTCATTTTAATTGAACTAGAATATTTACTAAAGTTAAAAAAGCAGCCTTATTTAAATCACCATTTAAAACGATTTAAACCATAATAAAAGCACATATAAAACACTCTTATTATTTTTTACTAAGTATGTTAATAATATGTTAGGTATTAAGAACACAGAAACAACTTTAACAAATAAGCATGCAACCACGCAAGCAAAACATACACATAAGCTTAATGAGATATTCATTAAAACTATACAAGATATCTTAAGGCATAAACATGAAGACACATAAGTAAAAAAAAAAATAGCACATCAAACTGGCAGCACATTTATGAAAATTAAGAGACTTAATAAGAAATGAGGAAAATGAGGGAATATTAAAACTCATATAATTCTATAGTTATATGCATACCAACTCAAAAACACAAAAAGAACAAGCAAGCAAGCAAGCTCATATTTATTCCATTGTTGACCAACATATAACCTAGACCACCATGAGACAAAAATATAAGTTTAAAGAACAAACAAAGCAACATTAGGCACACTCATATATTATCTCATGGTTATTCAACATACAAACTAGACCACACTGAGACAACACATGAGTTTTAAGAGCAAAACAAAGCAACATTAGGCACAAATGACACACTTACATTTAGGTCATGTCCAAGTGCGGATCAGCCTAGCAAACTCGTTGTAATCCTTGGCGAATCTATTTGTGACATGTTGCAAGCATTATCATGATTATCATGTTAAAGTTGGACGTTTTGAGATGTGTTATGTGTACCAGATATCGTCATATGTATGTATGTTCGCTAATATATCTTCATCAAAAACAGTTATCTTATAAATAGTGTTGTCAGTAGAGAGGCTTAAATTATCTGTGTTTGCACTGTTTCTATTCTCGGTAAAAGTGTCACGAGACCGTTACTAAATATATATTGAATTGGGCCCATCTTCTGCGCCGCTGAATGTAGCAGTTATTGTCGTCTTCAGTTTAATTACAAATAATCTGCTTTTGCGATGATGAAAATGTGTGCAATTAGTTGATTAACTCATACATATACCAACTACATTTGAAGACAAGAAACATATATTTTGGCAAAACAATTTGTATCTTCAATTTAATATGATTTTTTGACTGTACCATGGAATGTAATTTACTTGAATTGAAAGGGAAAAAACTTTATGCAAATTTAAATTGAATTGTGTGTACCCATTGTCTCCCTTGGCTTAAATTCACAAGTTATTTATTTAATTTTAACATGTACAATTTATTTAATGGATCGAGGAGAAGGGTCAGATACTTTCGAAGAGATTTTTCCGGCACATGAGCATTTGCGCATGAAATATACAATAACTCTACAATGAATTTTGACCTTTTTAGTTCTTAAGTAAAATTGCCGCATTGCTATCACTCAAAGAAAGTCACAAATGTGTTTATCCACGAAACTGACCTTGTTTATATATTATCTTTCCTATTGTCATTCACAGTCTACGACAACTAATAGAAGATAAGGAACACACCACTGTAATACATGTAACAGATTGCGAATATATTGTCAGGTGCATAGCTCATTGTTTTGCACTACGTGGAATGGCTATGCGTACAATTGCAGCTGTGCTCGTATTCGCAGGATATGGTAAGTTTCGTAATGCAAGATATTCTTAAAATGGATATATACTGAAAACTATAGTTTAGCACGACGTGTAAGTGACATCAATTACACATACGGACATTGCTATATTTGTTTGAATATATTAGAAATGCTAGGCAAGGATATTTTAAAAACAAGTGTGTTATTATATTATTTTCTAAGCGAAGTAGAATTACCTCCCATATATTAAAAACAACTTATTTCATTACACAAACAGAATTCTTTGAACAAATAAAATGTTTGGCATTGGCAAGTATTGCCCATTCTGTCATTGTTTAAAAACCGCCGAAATGTGTTCACAAACTATTGTTATTCTCAAACGAAATATCATAATTTTAAATTGCCCCTCTGTTCAATAAAATGAGAACGATCCTCGATAACCGATACTAGTATGTTCCCATCATATTTGCTTCATTTGTTATCACCATATGCAAATGACTTTGTAGCATTATTATAATTGTTATATCTATGTCACTTTATCATTGACACCGAACATACACGTCTTTATACCTCGTCTATGGAGGGCGTCTACGTGACCGAATGGATAACTACGTTGCGTTGTAAACATTCACTTCTCACCGCTGCGGGTTCGAATCCCACTGGGAGCTCGACTTGTAGAAAAAAAGATACTCCATGTCCACCGCCATATGCATGCCATCTTCGGGATGGTTAAAATGTTGTACTATTGATTTTATTAATATTGAGTTCTGCTCAACCCGGGGCTAGAGAGCGTGAGCGGTAACTAGCATATTTCACTACCGCTCATGGACAGTCTCAATCAAACCGAGACTGCAATATTTCGTATGTGTCGTTTTCGGCCGTTTCCAAAGGTCCATTATCGTACTCTTTTTTGTAAGTGAGGAAGTGTCGATTCTTATGGATGGCGGGAGGTGTAAAGTAATTGTTCTATTCAGGAAAGTGGGTGGTCTGCCTCCACCACAAAAAATCGACCGTCATATATAACCTTACATGTGTTGAAAATTACTTAAAATAACATATTATACATTCCAAACAAAACCTCGTCTATGAAAATGACATGCATTTTATGTGCTTAATTTACTTTGCTCAAAGTGATACAGACATTTTATATTTGTAATGATTGAGGCAGATGCTTAGTTCATGTTTCAAGTAATTCCCAGCATTGTGTTTTGCATCATGCACTTTGCATTCAATCAACATCTAATCATATTTGCATGCATACATTTGTCTTACAATCTGCCATCTCACATCGACCTTGCTTTAAATATAATCAAAGTACGAATATACTGGTGGCTTGGATAAGTGTTCAATGTGCGATGCTTAATGCTGTTGCTTTCTTTTAATGTTCTTGTAAACTCAGTAACGTAAATTATATATTGGGATTTGAAATGCGTGATGTTCATCTAATTTTGTAACAAGAATATGTATTATTAATTTGTAGTTAATTAAATTGGAAGAGTTAAACACGCGCATATATGGGATTATCCCAAAAAGTCTGCTACTTTTATTCTTGTTTGTGTTTGTTGTTTCCCAGGGGGGCCCCGACTACAAATCGTCAGTGGTATTACTTACTGGTCATTTGGGATCAAGCCCAGTCTTTGTGGCTTTATTGGCGATATTTTACAAAGAAATATAAAAAGATCGGACAGGGAAAGTAGCATTCAAGGAGTACAGCCAACCACAAAACACAGAAACAAACACGCAAACAGACAAACAAGAAGTCAAAAGTAATAATAAATGCAAACGACATCACAACCACAAATGGGTTGACAATAGGGCTACCGCCTTGGAACGGTCAGTGAAAAAGTAGGCCACTGGGGGTTTAAACCGGTTCTAGGGTGCACCAAACCTCGCACTTACCCTACTGTCATCCCATTAATACAGGACAGTGTAAATAAAGAAATCCCCGCCATGATCTAATCTCTACCCAACAAGGCAGCATCAATAGGCAATATAAGTAAATCACAAATATGCACGTGTAAATATGATACAAAAAAACAATAGCCTAGAAAGCCACAATGAAGGTACTCAATGACTTGGCAGAAGCCAGAGCAACAAGTGAATAAACCATTAAGGGCACGACAAGAAAGATCATAGACAAACATCAAACGCCACCGTCCCAATGGGCTTTAGATAGGCGTCACCAATCAAATTACACTAAAAGAGTAAAACATGCAGTCACACATAACTTCATATACTCTTAATATCATTATTTATCTTAATTCAATATGCGAGCTCTAATAGGCTTAGCTTTATCAGGTTTCATACTGCACTATTTGTTAAGTGGTACATGTAGTATCATTATTGGTGAATCTAGTGTTACAAAGCGCTATCTGTTTGATTACAAACAGCTATCTATTTGGTTATAGAATGCCACATATCGTTAAATTAGTGTATCGTCTTACCAGTGACTTGCTAGACTATTGAAATTAGCCTAATAGTAATAGCAATTAGCGTTTTGCTTGTTTATAGAATGCTACCAGAGGGTTTGCTACGTGTCTAACCCAATCATGCCTTAATGTCACCTTACATCGGCATAAAGCCTAACAAAACCATTTAGTTTTAATTTAGTTATATTTAGTTTTAGCCAGCTAAAGTTCACTCATTTTCACATAATCACCACACTCCTGTACTTATGGATCACAATACTTGTCGAAGAATTGTATTGACTTATTTGTATAATATAAGCATGATAAGCGAGCTAAAATTAACTTACCCTACTCACTTCGTAACGCAGAGTTCAGTTTTGTGTATTATTCGACTTGCATCAACAAATAAACCAAATTTGGTAAACATCTTATAACATATATATTGGTAAAAGCAATTAAATAATCCAAATTCACTTTTATTGATTTTTTTACATAATCAAAACTGTGATTGTATATTTTAAACTCATCCAAGAAGTATTCTTTTCATAACATGTCCATACCATTTGCTAAAGTAACTACGTAAGCTGAAATTCGCTGTTTCTACTTAATCAAAACAAAAGCTTTGGAAAGAAAATATAGCTTAATTTCTTTAATGTTGGACTTTTCCAAGAACAAAATCAGTTATAAAACGAAAACATGATTTAATCTTTGCTTTCCATACATTTCCATAAACACTTATTATAATGGTTATGCGTCAATCGGCTCAACAGTATTTGAGCATTCGAATTTCGGAAAAGGTATCAAATATTTTGCATAAAGTCTTTTAGCGAGCCAAATCCGTCATTTACGATCTTTACTTTCTTAAAATTGTGTTTGTTTCTCCTATGCTTTTAAATTTAAAATCCTAATTAGCGTTTTACGTTTTAAGTCGTCTTAGTTGAACGCAGTACACATGTACTAAAACACCACATATGAATAGACATTGGTCAGACAAATAAGTACATTTAATCTAGGAATATGTGTACATAACTTAAGCTTTCGTAATTCAGTTCTAAAATATTCTAACTAGTTATCAGGTTTCTTTGGAAATTGTTCAAACCATTTTGAAATTATAAGTATTTTAAAACGTAGGATATTTGGCTGCCTTTTTTAATTGCAGACAAAGACAAAGAGCTATATTAAGAAAACCTTACATAACAAACGTGACCCATTATAGCGAAATCATTTAAATAAATGCTTGAATAATTTGTTTTCACTTATAGCAGCTGCGGGCATAGATCAGTGTCCAGCGAGTATAGCTGGTTCCGCGAATGTGATCCATTTCGGCAGTTACTGCTATGAGTTCATCCTAGACCACCCAGAACACTGGCACCATGCGGATCTGGATTGCAAGAGCCGGGGTGGATACCTTACGGACATACACTCGTACACCGAACAGGGGTTTCTGTTCAACAGTATGCAGGTTTGAAACCCTTTCATGTTTTTTTGCATTTTATTGTGATCTTGCTCAAGTTCGATAACCAGATTGCTGATCAAAAGTCATTTTTGCACTATTTTAAACTTTGACCTAGTTTTTGAACAAAATTCAAGTTGGCCTCCACCCCTATCGTTATTGGCACTCCATAAAATATTAAATAAGCATGGATTCCAAATTCGACTAAAAATGCCATCACATATTTATATGAACTATACATGTAATAGTGCCAGGGTGTCAACATAATGTGGATCCCTCAGGGGCCTAGGAATCTTTATGTGAGGAAGCTATCCAGCTGGCTTGCGGAACGTCGGTGGTTCTACCCAGGTGCCCGCTCGTGCATGAAAAATGCCCGGAGAGGCACCTGGGGTCTTCCTCCACCAGTGGAAGCTGGAAGTCGCCATATGACCTTAGCTGTTGGTGTGACTATAAAATCCAATTCAATTCAATTCAATTCAACATAATGTGACTGGTAGGGTATCATTTACAACACAGTCATTTCGGAAAACGCCAGATAATGCTTGAGTATCCAAAATCTAGGATTCTAGGATTCCATGGCTAACGTTTCTTTATATCTATAGTCTCTAGGATTTCATGGTGACAAGGGAGTGTGGATTGGACTTAACGACGAAAATACTGATGGTATTTGGGAATGGTCGTCAGGTAAACTTGTTTTTTTTTTCCAAAGAATATCAAGATATAACATTGACATTTTAAAGTGTATGAGAATCTATCTTTCGAAAGTAAGTCAATGTTCCAGTTTTGTGTTCGAATTTAAATTCTTCTCTTTCGAACGACATGATCTTAGAAAAGCGAACGCATATATCCTTCAGTTGAAAAACTAGTAAACTACCAGATGGACAGTTAGTTCACCTGGTCTGTAAGATAAAACTTATCTTCTGGATGGCTCAATGTTTTATACTATTGACATTTTAAGCCTTCTTGTACGGTCTCTATCAAACTGAAACTGCAATATTTTGTTTTGTTTTATCGTGTTCGACGATCCCCAAATTTCTCCTTTTATATCCTTTTTTGATGACTGGGTAGCGATGTAGCGTAAACGCATTCCACCCAGGTTCCACGTCACTGCGTAGTAAGTGGAAGGATACGGTGATAACCCACTAGGACAATTTTTTCAGCGGGCTCCGCTTTTTTCCCACTCAAGACCATGTTAACGCTTTCATCTACGAAATCGAGCGTGATCTGTGTATATAAGCAAATTGAATGTAACTGGTTTCGTAATCGATGCAAAATTACGATGAAATAATCATTGCATACCTGATATGTATTGTCCAGTTTGACCAGTTATTCATATGAACATATCAACTTGGATACCTATGACACCTATGTCTCAGCGACAATATGTTAATACGCCGTTCAAATTTCTATTCATTTCCTACCATAGGAGCACCGTTGAATTTCCGCAACTGGGCGCCTGATCAGCCAGGCATAGTTGGAGGACTGGAGGACTGTGCAATCATGGAGTTTAGTGAAAATGGACTGTGGCATGACTACATGTGTGAAGGCTGGTGGTTGTTTGCGGAGAATCATGGGTGGATTTGTAAATACGGTAAGTTAAAGGAACATTATTATATGCTTTAAAACTTTATCGAAACATTGAGATTGGGATAAATTAGTGTTTATGTGTGTAATTGTTCAATATACATGTAAATCTATAAACATTTTATTTCGTACTGGCAACTGTCATACTGTGACATATCGTGTGGTATAACCTAAAGAAATGTATTGAATAGTAATACTAATACATGCGAATTCTCATAATGAAAACAACTCATGCTTTATTCGTTTCGTTAATAGGTCTTCCAAGCAAGTAATTTTGAGGTAAGAAATGAGTTTACTGCATAAGTGTTAGAAAACTAATTGTTTAGAACAACATGGGAAAAACCAAGGGATGTGTACCATTAACGCATCATATACTGTTATATTTGGAAAGCAATGTCAGAGGTAGGTAGATGATTGCAGAGAACTGTAACTTTTAAGGCACTGCCTTATCCAATGAGCTACCGATGTCTTTCGAAGCGACATAGCAGCTGTTATATAAATGTGACGCAGGGTATAAGATAATCTGACTGCTGATATAACATATCATTTATTTACAATTATTATACTGTGGTGTTAGGGTAACAGAAAACACGAGTGTTACAGGATTATTTGAAGGGTCAAATTATAATAATGAGGTATGCATGTATGTATATAGAGAATATTATGTCAGTGCCATTTACTATCAAGCTTATTAGGCGAGGCTTAGAGAACGAAGAATGGAGAAGCTCTGCCGAGCCATTCTTCGTTTTCGTAGAGCCTCGCCATTATTCGTTTTCGTGCCGAGCCTAATAAACTTGAAAGTAAAAGGCACTGACATAATTTTCTATTTATCATGTAGATTATCCATATTTTCTGTATGATTTACTGTAATTAACTTATTTCGTAGTATATTAACGTTTGTCGAGAATGCCGCCATGTTGTTTTCTAGTTTTATGACGTCGGAGAACGGTACGTGACGTCAGATAACGTTACGTACAATGAACACTGAGGGATTCCGCATTGATTTTGCTTTATTAGTCAGTGCCTAATAAAGCACAATATATTAGGTCACCCATTTATAAATAGGGTTTAACGTCGCTTTAAGAAATATTTTATTCATATCACGACGATATCTTCTTGTAGAGCAGTTTATTGCTACCACACTGGAATACCATGTCATAGACACATGACTTGAGTCCCCATCCAGTCACATTAAACTAATGCCTGGCCAACCAGTCCTAGAACTACCCTTTAAATCCTGAACGTCAAGAAAGAAAGCTACTAGTATCATTTGTATGACGTTGTTGGTTGACTTAGACTTAGCCGGTGATATAACCCACGACCTAAAGCATGCGAGGCGGACGCTCTACTTCTAGGCTACAAAGTGGTCAAATGGTCATGCATGTGACGTTTCAAAGCAATAGCCCAAATAGGTTTTTATATTTTGTAAATTGTAACATTTACAATAAACCCAGTATATTGTAAGCCCTGTCACGGTGGTTTTTTATCTTAATAAGTGTATGTTTTACCATTATTTCAATATTTTGCAAAGTTTACTTTTATCTTTTCAGAAAGAGCGGTAATAGCAGTGATGAAATTGAAATCTATTTCAGTCTGTGTTTCGTTATAGTTTTAACACAGTACAACAGAAACCAAATATTCGCTATTGTTATTTCTCCTTTTTCAGTATATGTGTGTGTGTGTGTGTGTGTGTGTGTGTGTGTGTATGCGTGTGTGCGTGTGTGTGCGTGTGCGTGAATGGAAAAGTATTGTTATTATATGTAAATAAAGTAACGATATTGATACAAGTCTCCGGAAAGTTACCAAAATTAACCTTATTCGCATCTTACAGTATGAAAATATCACCATGCCATTATTTCGAATCTTACAAACTAAAAGGTACCACATTTCCATCCATCTTGTAAAGTAAAGAGTACCACTGTGCTGCCCAATTGCAGACTGAAAAGTACCATCACTTCGCATTTCACAGACTCTAAAGAACCATCATCTGCTCATTCTCAATATAGAAGTAGGTATAAAAGTCACATCTCATCAACAGACTCAATAAAACCGAGTCTGCTACTTTTTTCTTTTGTTTGTGTTTGTTGCTTTTAAGGGATCCACTTTTCAGTATGTATTACAATGCATGCAACTCAAGTCACCATGAATGTCTGGTTGTGATAGTCCTTATCGCAGAAGAGTTCTTAAAATAGTTTTATATTTTAAAAGTAGATTTGAGTTAAAATATTTAAAACATTGAACGTTTTCCTAAGTTTATTATAACGGTTGTCCTGGTAGAGGAGCTATCTACAAAGTCAACGAATAGTAAAGTCCACAATTCGAACTTCTAGAACACAGAAATAGTTTAGAAACATAATCCCCATAAGAAGTTGCTTGGGCAAAATCCCCGTCTAAATGGGATAATTAATAATATCAAACTTGAAATCATAGCTCTTGTCATAGATTATGCTAATTATTTCTCCATTTTCAACAATGAGATGTAAAATGAAGCGACAGGATCAAAAATAGTAGCTATGTAGCGTTGAAATTCTTTAGGATATATACTATTAACCATAGTAGAAAAAAAATGGTTGTCAATGTTCAACATGTAATCCAAATACCAAAAGTGTCAACAAAGGCTTCTAAGAGTAGTTACTTACATGACGAAACTATGATCTAATAGGGAAATAAGTGATTCACGAACTTTCAGGCAAGTCCACATATATTAATTGCCCAAACTGATGAGAACTACGATGCAACTCGTTCGAATATAGAACTGGTATAAAATTACTACCATACCGTTCATTCGCATCTGACAGACTGAGAAGTGCCACTATCCCTTCCTTTGCAAATAACAGACTGTACAAAGGCACCATGCTCCTCATTTGCATCATAAAGACGAATGCACCGACCTACATTTTACAGACTGTATAGAGCCACCATGTCACGCATCGAATTTTACATACTGAAACATTTTACAATTTATTGCATTCGCATGTTACAGACTGCGAAATAAACCTATGGCACTCTTTTGCATTTACAGAATGAAAAGAACAAACATGCCTATATTAGTATTTTACAGACAAAAAATTAAAACCACACCACATCATATTCGAATCCAATGGAATGAAAAGTACGACTATGTCACTCATTCGCATATTACATCCTGAAAAATACCACATGCCCGTACGTAGAATCTTACAAACTGACAAGTACCACTATGCCCATCATTTTTATCTTGCATATTGACAAAAAACACCATGCACCTCATTCTAAACATAAATAAAAACAAGAACCACCATGACATTTGTTCTTAATTTACAAACTGAAAAGAACCACCAGGTTCATCATTCGTATCTTACAAACTAACAGGTACCACTATGGCACACATTCTTACCAAGCAGACATACAAGTATCACAATGCCCCGCATTCTTAACTTACAACTGACAAATACCACCATGCCCCTCATTATTACCTTAATGACAAACACGTTCACCATGCCCTTAATTCTTATCTTACAGACTGACAAGTACCATCATGTCCCTCATTTTTATCTTGCAGAATGACAAGTACCATAACGTCCCTCATTCTTATCTTGCAGAATGACAAGTACCATAATGTCCCTCATTCTTATCTTACAGACTGACAAGTACCATAATGCCCCTCATTCTTATCTTGCAGAATGACAAGTACCATAATGTCCCTCATTCTTATCTCGCAGAATGACAAGAACCATCATGTCCCTTATCCTCCTCTTGCAGAATGACAAGTACCACCATGCCATTCAATCTTAACTTACATACGGATATGTACCACCGTGCAATTAATTATTATCGTACAGACTGACAATTACCACTATGTCCCTCATTCTTATCGTACATACTGACAAGTTCCACCATGACATTAATTCTCATCTTACAGACTGAAAAGTACCACAAGGACCCTCATTCCTATCGTTCAGACGGACAAGTACCACCAAGACATTCATTATTATCGTACAGACCATGATATTCATTATTATCTTACAGACTGAGAAGCACAACTATGTCCGTCATACTTAACTTACAGTCTGACAAGTACCACTATGCCCTCATTCTTACATTATAGACTGAAAAATATCACAATGCCTCTCATTCCTATCCTACAGAATACCAAGTTATCATAAAGTCTGACAAGTATCACCAGGCCCCTCATTCTTATTGTACATCCTGACAAGTATCACCATGCCCCTCATTCTTATCGTACATCCTGACAAGTATCACCATGCCCCCCAATTCTTATCGTACATCCTGACAATTATCACCATGCCCCTCATTCTTATCTTACAAACTGACAAGTATCACCATGCCCCTCATTCTTATCGTACATCTTGACAATTATCACCATGCCCCTCATTCTTATCTTACAAACTGACAAGTATCACCATGCCCCTCATTCTTATCGTACATCTTGACAATTATCACCATGCCCCTCATTCTTATCTTACAAACTGACAAGTATCACCATACCCCCCATTCTTATCGTACATCCGGACAAGTATCACCATACCCCTCATTCTTATCGTACATCTTGACAATTATCACCATGCCCCTCATTCTTATCTTACAAACTGACAAGTATCACCATACCCCTCATTCTTATCGTACATCTTGACAATTATCACCATGCCCCTCATTATTATCGTACATCCGGACAAGTATCACCATGCCGCCCCATTCTTATCGTACATCTTGACAAGTATCACCATACCCCTCATTCTTATCGTACATCTTGACAATTATCACCATGCCCCTCATTCTTATCTTACAAACTGACAAGTATCACCATACCCCTCATTCTTATCGTACATCCTGACAAGTATCACAATACCCCTCATTATTATCGTACATCTTAACAATTATCACCATGCCCCTCATTCTTATCTTACAAACTGACAAGTATCACCATACCCCTCATTCTTATCGTACATCTTGACAATTATCACCATGCCCCTCATTATTATCGTACATCCGGACAAGTATCACCATGCCGCCCCATTCTTATCGTACATCTTGACAAGTATCACCATACCCCTCATTCTTATCGTACATCTTGACAAGTATCACCATACCCTCATTCTTATCGTAAATCCTGACAAGTATCACCATGCCCCACATTCTTATCGTACATGCTGACAAGTATCACCATGCCCCCTCACTCTTATCGTACATCCTGACAAGTATCACCATGCCCCACCATTCTTATCGTACATCCTGACAAGTATCACCATACCCCTCATTAGTATCGTACATCCGGACAAGTATCACCATGCCGCCCCATTCTTATCGTACATCTTGACAAGTATCACCATACCCCTCATTCTTATCGTACATCTTGACAAGTATCACCATACCCTCATTCTTATCGTAAATCCTGACAAGTATCACCATGCCCCACATTCTTATCGTACATGCTGACAAGTATCACCATGCCCCCTCACTCTTATCGTACATCCTGACAAGTATCACCATGCCCCACCATTCTTATCGTACATCCTGACAAATATCACCATGCCCCCACCCCCCTCTCCCCCCATTCTTATAGTACATCCTGACAAGTATCACCATGCCCCTCATTCTTATCGTACATCTTGACAAGTATCACCATGCCCCTCATTCTTATCGTACATCCTCACAAATATCACCATGCCCCTCATTCTTACCGTACATCCTGACATGTACTACCATGCCCTCATTCTTATCTTAAAGTCTGCCAAGTATCACCATGCCCTCATTCTTATCGTACATCTTGACAAGTATCACCATGCCCCTCATTCTTATCTTACAGACTGACAAGTACCACAAGGCTCCTCATTCTTATCGTAAGGACGAACTAGTACCAAAATGCCCCTATTGTGTATCTTACAGACTATCAAGTTAAACCAAGACCCTCATTCTTATCTTAAAGACTGCCAAATACCCCCATTCCCTTATTCCTATCTTACAGACTGACAAGTACAAGGTGCTTTCATTATTATCTTGCAGACTGGCAAGTACCATCATGACATTCATTCTTATCTTACAGACTGAAAGTACCACAAGGACCCTCTTTCATAGCGTACAGAATGACAATTATCACCATGACATTCGTTCTTATCTTAAAGACTGACAAGTACCACTATCGCACTCATTCTTACCTTACAGACTGACAAGTATCACCATGCCCCTCATTCTTATCGTACAAACTGTCAAGAATCACCATGCCGCTCATTCTTATCTTACAAACTGACAAGTATCACCCTGCCCCTCATTCTTATCTTACAAACTGACAAGTATCACCATGTCCCTCATTCTTATCGTACATCCTGACAAGTATCACCATGCCCCTCATTCTTATCGTACATCTTGACAAGTATCACCATGCCCCTCATTCTTTTCGTATATCCTTACAAATATCACCACGCCCCTCATTCTTATCGTACATCCTGACAAGTATCACCATGCCCCTTATTCTTATCGTAAATCCTGACAAGTATCACCATGCTCCTCATTCTTATCTTACAAACTGACAAGTATTATAATGCCCCTTATTCTTATCGTACATCTTGACAAGTATCACCATGCCCCTTATTCTTATCGTAAATCCTGACAAGTATCACCATGCTCCTCATTCTTATCTTACAAACTGACAAGTATTATAATGCCCCTTATTCTTATCGTACATCTTGACAAGTATCACCATGCCCCTCATTTTTAT
Organism: Cyrtodaria siliqua; assembly: GCA_037043455.1. Lineage (NCBI taxonomy): Eukaryota > Metazoa > Mollusca > Bivalvia > Adapedonta > Hiatellidae > Cyrtodaria > Cyrtodaria siliqua. The sequence continues at coordinate 31,132 of JAWPHD010002760.1, forward strand.
CGTACAAACTGTCAGGAATCACCATGCCGCTCATTCTTATCTTACAAACTGACAAGTATCACCATGCCCCTCATTCTTATCTTACAAACTGACAAGTATCACCATGCCCCTCATTCTTATACTACATCCTGACAAGTATCACCATGCCCCTCATTCTTTTCTTGCAGACTGACAAGTATCACCATGCCCCTCATTCTTATCGTACATCTTGACAAATATCACCATGCCCCTCATTCTTATCGTACATCCTCACAAATATCACCATGCCCCTCATTCTTATCGTACATCCTGACAAGTATCACCATGTCCCTAATTCTTATCGTAAACCCTGACAAGTATCTTCATGCCACTCATTCTTATCTTACAAACTGACAAGCATCACCATGCCCCTCATTCTTATCTTACAAACTGACAAGTATCACCATGCCCCTCATTCTTATCGTACATCCTGACAAGTATCACCATGCCCCTCATTCTTATCTTACAGACTGACAAGTATCACCATGCCCCTCCTTCTTATCGTACATCTTGACAAGTATCACCATGCCCCTCATTCTTATCTGACATCCTCACAAATATCACCATGCCCCTCATTCTTATCGTACATCCTGACAAGTATCACCATGCCCCTAATTCTTATCGTAAATCCTGACAAGTATCACCATGCTCCACATTCTTATCTTACAAACTGACAAGTATCACCATGCCCCTCATTCTTATCGTAAATCCTGACATGTATTACCATGCCCTTCATTCTTATTTTAAAGTCTGCCAAGTATCACCATGCCCTCATTCTTATCGTACATCTTGACAAATATCACCATGCCCCTCATTCTTATCTTACAGACTGACAAGTACCACAAGGCTCCTCATTCTTATCGTAAGGACGAACTAGTACCAATATGCCCCTATTTTGTAACTTACAGACTATCAAGTTAAACCAAGACCCTCATTCTTATCTTACAGACTGACAAGTATCTTACAGACTGACAAGTACAATGTGCTTTCATTTTTATCTTACAGACTGACAAATACCACCTGGAAAAAACATTATTATCTTGCAGACTGACAAGTACCACCATAACATTCATTCTTATCTTACAGACTGAAAGTATCACAAGGACCCTCATTCATAGGGTACAGAATGACAATTATCACCATGACATTCGTTCTTATCTTAAAGACTGACAAGTACCACTATCGCCCTCATTCTTACCTTACAGACTGACAAATATCACAATGCCCCTCATTCTTATCTTACAAATTACCAAGTTCCACCATGCCCCTCATTCTTATTTTAAAGTCTGCCAAGTATCACCATGCCTTTCAGTATTATCTTACTGACTGACAATGCCCCTCATTCTTAATGTACGGGCAGACAAGTACCACTATGTCACTCTTTCTTATCTTACTGACTGACAGGTTCACCATGCCCCTCATTCTTATCTTACAGACTGACAAGTACCACAAGGCTCATCATTCTTATCGTACGGACAAACAAGTACCAACATGCCCCTATTGTGTATCTTACAGACTATCAAGTTGAACCAAGACCCTAAAAAATTATAATAATAATAATAATAATACTAATAATAAATGCTTTATTTAATAATGGTAACTCAATCAATTTACAACAATTGTTCTCCCTTGAGGCCATCAAATTAAGAAATATGAAACACACACACATGGTTATATACATACAATATTATACAATTCTGAAGAGTTTCCTGTTGTAAAATCAAAAGTCCCTATATATAATTATTTTAAAGTTACTTTAAAGTACTTAACCAAATGCAAGCAAATTAAAATTAACTAGTATTACCTAAAACATATAATTATTTTACTTCGTTATTATAACGTCTCTGACTTGAAATCACTTGCCCCTCACCGCTGTAGGTTCGATCCCTCAGGGCCCTAGGAATCTTTATGTGAGGAAGCTATCCAGCTGGCTTGCGGAACGTCGGTGGTTCTACCCAGGTGCCCGCCCGTGCACGAAAATTGCCCGGAGGGGCACCTGGGGTCTTCTTCCACCAATGGAAGCTGGAAAGTCGCCATATGACCTTAGCTGTTGGTTCGACTATAAAATCCAATTCAATTCAATACTTCGTTATTAAGTTTAGACAACTTTTGAGATGTACCTATAATCATATATTTTGTTTTCATTTCATTTATCAACATTTTATTTTGCTTAGACCATTGCTCTGTTTGTTTGAGACTAAGCTGGCTATTTTCTTGTATAATTGCAAGATTAGGACCAGACATAGACAATGTTACATTATCAGCAAATATGTCTGTGTTTGCATTTTCTACATGAAGTGGTAGATCATTGACAAACATGATAAATAGAAGTGGTCCAATGATTGACCCTTGTGGTACCCCGGTTTTTATAAGATTAGGCTTTGAAAGTTCTGTCGAAAATTGTATATTCTGGTATCGATTGGTAAGGTACCAGTTGAACCATTTTAACGTGCATTTATCAAAATTATAACAATAATACCTCATTCTTATCTTAGAGACTGACAAGTACAACGTGCTTTCATTCTTATCTTACAGATTAACAAGTACCAACATGCCCTGCATTCTTATCGTACAGACTGACAAGTACCACCATGACTTTCATTCTCATCTTACAGACTGACAAATACCACCAGGAAAAAACATTGTTATCTTGCAGACTGACAAGTACCACCATGACATTCATTCTCAACTTACAGACTGAAAGTACCACAAGGACCCTCCTTCTTAGCGTACAGAATGACAAGTATCACCATGACATGCGTTCATATCTTAAAGACTGACAAGTTCCACTATCGCCCTCATTCTTACCTTACAGACTGACAAGTTTCACAATGCCCCTCATTCTTATCTTACAAACTTCCAAGTTCCACCATGACCCTCATTCTTATCTTAAAGTCTGCCAAGTATCACCATGCCTTTCAATCTTATCTTACAGACTGACAAGTACCACCATGCCACTCTTTCTTATCTCACAACCTAACATATTCCTCTAAGAACCTCATTCTTATCTTACAGACTGACAAGTACAACGCGCTCTTGATCATTCTTATCTTACAGACTGACAAGTACCACCGTGACCCTCACTCTTATCTAACATACTGAGAAGTACCATCATATTCTTTACTTTTACGTTACATACTGACCATCATGTCCCACATTATCATCTTGCAGACTGACATGTACCATCATAACCCTCATTCGTATCGTGTAGAATGATAAGTATCAGCACGTCCCTCATCCTATTATCATAAATACTGGCAAGTACCACCATTCCCCTCATTATTATATTACGAACGGGCAAGTATTACCATGCCCTCAGTCTTATCTTAAAGTCTGCCAAGTACCAAAATGCGCCTCATTCTTATCGTATAGGCTGGCATGTATTACCATGCCCATCATTATTATCTTACAGACTGATAAGTATCACAATGCCCCTCATTCGTATCTTACAATTACCACCATGCCCCTCATTCTTATCTTACAGACTAACAAGTACCCCCAAGTCCCTCTTTCTTATTATAAATACTGACAAGTACACCATGCCACTCATTCATATCTTACAGAATGACAAGTACACCATGCCCTCATTCTTATCTTACAGACTGACAAATACACCCATGCCCCTCATTCGTTTCGTACAGACTGACAAGTACCTCCATGCCTCTAATTCTTATCATACAGACTAACAAGTACCCCATATGCCCCTCATTCTTATCTTACATACTGAAAAGTGCCACCATGGCCTTCATTCTTATCTTACAGACAAACAAGTACCCCATGGCCCTCATTCTTAATATAAATACTGACAAGTACCACCATACCCTCATTTTTTTCTTACATACTGACAAGTACCCCTTGCCCCTCATTCGTATCGTACAGACGGACAAGTACCTCCATGCCCATCATTCTTATAGTACAGACTGACAAGTACCCACATTCCCCTCATTCTTATCTTACAGAACGAAAAGAACTCCATGCCCTTCATTCTTATCTCACAGATTGACAAGTACCCCCATTCCTCTCATTCTTATCTTACAGAATGAAAAGTACCCCATGCCCCTCATTCGTATCGTACAGACGGACAAGTACCTCCATGCCCATCATTCTTATAGTACAGACTGACAAGTACCCCCATTCCCCTCATTCTTATCTTACAGATTGAAAAGTACTGCATGCCCTTCATTCTTATCTCACAGACTGAAAAGTACCATGATGCTGCTCATTCTTATCTTACAAAACCACAAATACCATCATACCCCTCATTCTTATCTTACATACTGACAACTACCCACATTCCCCTTATTCTTATCTTACATACTGACTAGTACCCACATGCCCCTCATTCTTATCTTATAGAATGACAAGAACCACCATGACATTCAATCATATCTTACAGAATAAAAAGTACCTCCATGCCCCTTTTGTGCTTCTTACAGACTGAAAAGTACCCTCATGCCCTCATTCTTATCTTACAGACTGACAAGTATCACCATGTCCTTCTTTTTATCTGCAAGAGTTGCAAATATCGCAATGCCCCTCATTCTTATCTAAAATAGTGACAAGTACCAATATGCCCCTCATTCTTATCTTACAGACTGACAAAAACATGTTCCGAAATGAAATTCATTCTTATTTTACAGACTGACAAGTATCACCATGTCCTTCATTTTTATCTGAAAGAGTGACAAGTACCACTATGCCTCTCATTCTTATCATAAATACTGGCAAGTACCACCATGCCCCTCAATCTTATCTTACATAATGACAAGTACATGTGCCACCATGACATTCACTCTTATCTTACAGACTGATAAGTACAACCATGACCCTGTTTCGTATCATACAGACTGACAAGTATAATACTGCTCATTTTTCGTATCTTACAGACTGACAAATGCCACCATGCCCCTTTTTTGTCTCTTACAGACTGACAAGTACAACCATGTCCCTTGTTTGTATCTTACAGACTGACAAGTACAACCATGCCCCGCATTATTAACATAAAAATTGACAAGTTCCACCGTGATATTTATTCTTCTATTATAGACGGACAAGTACCCACATGTCCCTCGATCTTGTCTTATAAACTGACAATTGTCACCATGCCCCTCTTTCCTATCTTTTAGGACGACAAGAACCACAATAACCCTCAAGTACATGTACCATCATGACATTCACTCTTATCTTGCAGTCTGACAAGTACCACCATGCCCCTTTTTCGTATCTTACGGACCGATAAGCACAAACATGCCCCTCATTATTATCATAAATACTGACACAATTCTTATATTATAGACAAACAAGTACCCTCATGCCCCTCGATCTTGTCTTACAGACTGACAATTACCGCCATGCCCCTCTTTCTTATCAAACAGAATGACAAGTACCACCATGCCCCTCATTCTTATGGTACAGAGTGACAAATATCCCAATGCCCCACATTCTTATCTTACCTACTGACAAGTACAACATGCCCTTCATTCTTACCTCACATACTGAAAATTACCCTGATGCTGCACATTCTTATCTTACAGAACAACAAGTACCATCATGCCCCTCATTCTTATCTTACATACTGACAACTACCCACAGGCCCCTTACTCTTATCTTACTTACTGACTAGTACCCACATGCCCCTCAGTCTTATCTTATAGAATGACAAGAACCACCATGACATTCAATCTTATCTTATAGACTGACAAGTACCCCCATTCTCCTCCTCATGCTTATCTTCCAGAATAAACAGTACCTCCATGCCCCTCATTTGTATCGTACAGACTGAAAAGTACCATCATGCCCTCATTCTTATCTTACAGAAGGACAAGTACCATCATGCCCCTCATTCTTATCTTACAGACTGACAAATACATGTACCGCCATGAAATTCATGATTATCTTACAGACTTATATTTGTCCAGACTGACAAATATCCCAATGCCCCGCATTCTTATCTTACCTACTGACAAGTACAACATTACCCTCATTGTCATCATACCTACTGACAAGTATAACCATGCCCCTCATTCTTATCTTACATAGTGACAAGTACATGTGCCACCATGACATTCACTCTTATCTTACAGACTGATGAGTACCACCATGCCCTTTTTCGCATCTTACAGACTAACAAGTACAACCATGACCCTGTTTCGTATCATACAGACTGACAAGTATAATACTGCTCATTTTTCGTATCTTACAGACTGATAAATGCCACCATGCCCCTTTTTCGTATCTTACAGACTGACAAGTACAACCATGTCCCTTTTTTGTATCTAAAAGACTGACAAGTACAACCATGCCCCGCATTATTAACATAAACATTGACAAGTTCCACCGTGATATTCATTCTTCTATTATAGACGGACAAGTACCCACATGTCCCTCGATCTTGTCTTACAAACTGACAATTGTCACCATGCCCCTCTTTCCTATCTTTTAGAACGACAAGAACCACAATAACCCTCAAGTACATGTACAATCATGACATTCACTCTTATCTTGCAGACTGACAAGTACCACCATGCCCCTTTTTCGTATCTTACGGACCGATAAGCACAAACATGCCCCTCATTATTATCATAAATACTGACACAATTCTTATATTATAGACGAACAAGTACCCTCATGCCCCTCGATCTTGTCTTACAGACTGACAATTACCGCCATGCCCCTCTTTCTTATCTAACAGAATGACAAGTACCACCATGCCCCTCATTCTTATGGTACAGAGTGACAAATATCCCAATGCCCCGCATTCTTATCTTACCTACTGACAAGTACATCATTACCCTCATTCTTATTTTACAGAACGAAAAGTACCTCCATGCCCTTCATTCTTATCTCACAGACTGAAAATTACCCTCATGCTGCAGATTCTTATCTTACAGAACGACAAGTACCATCATGCCCCTCATTCTTATCTTACATACTGACAACTACCCACATGCCCCTTACTCTTATCTTACTTACTGACTAGTACCCACATGCCCCTCAGTCTTATCTTATAGAATGACAAGAACCACCATGACATTCAATCTTATCTTACAGACTGACAAGTATCCCCATTCTCCTCCTCATGCTTATCTTCCAGAATAAAAAGTACCTCCATGCCTCTCATTTGTATCGTACAGACTGAAAAGTACCATCATGCCCTCATTCTTATCTTACAGAAGGACAAGTACCATCATGCCCCTCATTCTTATCTTACAGACTGACAAATACATGTACCGCCATGAAATTCATGATAATCTTACAGACTTATATGTGTCCAGACTGACAAATATCCCAATGCCCCGCATTCTTATCTTACCTACTGACAAGTACCAACATTACCCTCATTGTCATCATACCTACTGACAAGTATAACCATGCCCCTCATTATTGTCTTACAGACTCACAAGCACCACCATGCCATTTATTATTATCTTGCGGACTAACTTATACCACCATGACCCTCATTTTTATGTTAAAATATGACAAGTAAACCATGCCGTTTGTTCTTAACTTACAGACTAACAAGTATTACAATGACATTCATTCTTACCTTAAAGACTGATATGTAGCACCATGACATTCTATCTTGTCTTACAGACTGACAAGTATCACCATGCCCCTCATTTTTATCTTACAAAGTGACAAACAACACCATGACCCTTATTCTTATGTTACAAACTGATAAGTACAAAAATGCATTTTATTATTAGCCTACGGTCTGACAAGTACCATCATATCTCTCATTTTTATGTTAAAAAGTAAAACAATGCCATTTATTCTTTACTTAAAGATTGACAAGTACCATCATGCATGTCATTCCTATCTTACAAACTCACCATGCCCATCATTCTTCTTTTACAAACTGCCCTGTACCTCCTTGTCCTTCGTTCTTGTCTAAAAGGATGATAAGAACCACAATGCCCTTCATTCTTATCATAAATACTGAAGAGTACCATCATGCCCCTCATTTTCACCTTACAGACTAAAAAATACCACCATGCCACTAGTATTTCTCTTACACACTGACAAGTATCTACCTGCCCATCAATCTTACTTCACAAACTATCAGGTACCGCCATGCCTTACGTTCTTCTATGAAAGGATGACAAGAAACACCATGTCGCTCATTATTATCTTACAGACTAACAAGTACCACCATGACATTCATTCTTATCTAACCGACTAAAACGTACCACCGTGATCCTCAATCTTATCATAAATACTGACAAGTACCACCCACCATACCCCTCATTTGTATCTTACAGACTGACAAGTACTAACATGACATTCATTCTTATCTTACAGACTGACCAGTAACACCGTGGCATTCATTCTTACCTTACAGACTGGCAAGTACCCCCACGACATTCATTCTTATCTTACAGACTGACAAGTTCCACCATGCCCCTTATTCTTGTCTCACATACTCACAAGTACCACCTTATCTTACAGACGGCAAATTACCATAGGACCCTAATTCTTATCTCACAAAATTACCAGTACCACCATGCCACTCTTTCTTATCTTACTGACTGACAAGTACCACCATGCCATTCATTCTTATCTTAAAAAGTGACAAGTACCACCATGACACTCATTCTTTCTTAAATTCTGACAAGGATCACCAGGCCCCCCTTTCTTATCTTACAGACTGACAAGTACCACCGTGACATTCATTTTTATTTTACAGACTGACAAGTATTACCATGACATTCATTCTTATCTGACAGACTGACAAGTACCACCCCGCCTCTCATTCTTATCTTACAGACTGATTACGACCATGCCCTTCATTCTTATCTTACAGACTTACAAGCACAGCCATGCCATGTATTATTATCTCACAGACTAACAAGTACCACCATGCCCTTCCTTCGTATCTTACATACTTACAAGTACCACCAAGCCATTCATTCTTATATTACACACTTACAAGTACCACCAAGCCATTCATTCTTATATTACAGCCCAGAAAGTACCACCATGACATTCATTCTTATCTGTACACGTACCACCATGACATTCATTCTTATCTGTACACGTACCACCATGACATTCATTCTTATCTTACAACCCAGAAAGTACCACCATAACATTCATTCTTTTCTTACAGCCCAGAAAATACCACCATGACATTCATTCTTATCTTACAGCCCAGAAAGTACCACTATGACATTCATTCTTATCTTACAGACTGAGTCGTATGCATAGAACAAGTCAGACTATAGTTACGTCTGTTTATTTTATTTAGTTAACATAAATTATTGTAGTTTATTATTTATTAGCGTGTTCATTTCAGTTGTATATGTAGGTTTGCTTTGTGTACTGCCATGGTTCATATGTTGAGTCTTGTGTATACATACATTAGTACTGTACGTTGCTTGTTTTATGTATGCGCTTACTTTGTGTTTTGTTTCGCATTCGTGAACATATAAAGTTTGCTCACTTCTCGGTGAAATAAAATATGTTGTACTCCAAAACAACACATATCCTCTATATAGTACAAGTCACGTCAAGAAATATGTATTTAAAACTCGGTTTTACAATAGAGTAACACAGGCTGAAATGCGTTTTTGAACTCGACAAACATCATAATGATGAGTACACACTATGCAACCATGCAGATTTACCTCATTCTGTTTATTCAACTTAATCATGCACTTTTCCCCCGTTTCTGGTGTTCCCTGGTGATGACTTTCAAAGATGAAAGTATTTGTAACAGCATTGTTTGGTTGGAACTTTCACATATGTTTAGAACATGTTTTATTAGAAGGGGAGTTTATATGTTTGCTACTCTCTGTATAACTCTGTAGTGTTCTAAACATATGCTTGTGTCGATAAAATGCTCTGGGTATTGTTTAACCACTTATAGGATATGTTGTCTGCTTTTTAATTTAGTCTTTTGGCTGTTACTTGTGATAAGCAGGCTACATAACCGATGCTTCCAACTAAATTCCATTATGTTTATTTCGCTCTTCGGGGCATTTAATTTTATTAGATACTGGGACCATACGCCGTACGACATGGGGAAGCAATTAACTCCATGTCCACCGCCGTATGCATGCAATCTTCGGGATGGTTAAAATTGTGTATTATTGATTTTATGAATATTGAGTTCTGCTCAACCCGGGGCTAGAGGGCGTGAGCGGTAGCTAGCATAATTCACTACCGCTCATGAACAGTCTTAATCAAACCGAGACTGCAATATTTCGTATGTGTCGTGCTCGGCCATTTCCAACGGTCCATTATTATACTCCTTTTTATGTTCCCCGTGGGAGACATTTTAAAGCTGTTTCGAGGCCTAGGAAAATAATTTTGTAACAGCACTGTTTGGTTGATAATTTCCCCATATGTATCTTTCGTTCCAGTATCCTCCATGATCCAGTGTTTTGGTAAGGATCGTATTATATGTAAACTATTCCTCGCCGTATTCACTTTATTGTTTCAGAACGGATAGTGTTAGATGCAAACTATTCCTCGCCGTATGCATTACATGGTTTAAGAAAGGATCGGGTTAGATGTAAACTATTCCTCGCCGTATTCATTACATGGTTTCAGAATGGATCGTGTTAGATGTAAACTATTCCTCGCCGTATTCACTATATGGTTTCAGCAAGAATCGTGGTAGATGTAAGCTATTCCTCGCCGTATTCAATACATGGTTTCAGAGGAGATCGTGTTAGATATAAACTATTCCTCGCGGTATTCATTACATGGTTTAAGAAAGGATCGGGTTAGATGTAAACTATTCCTCGCCGTATTCATTACATGGTTTCAGAATGGATCGTGTTAGATGTAAACTATTCCTCGCCGTATTCACTATATGGTTTCAGCAAGAATCGTGGTAGATGTAAGCTATTCCTCGCCGTATTCAATACATGGTTTCAGAAAAGATCGTGTTAGATATAAACTATTCATCGCCGTATATACTATTTGGAAGACGTGAAACCTTCATTGTTATAATGTTGATTATAATTATGAGCGGAGTAATCACTCATTGCACATTAGAAGTAATAAACAAACGGCAGATATAGCCTGGAGCCATATCCTGTATATTCAAACGATTTTAGTTTTTTTATATACCATCGATAACAATGTTTATATACGGCGATTATGGACTTAAAAACCCAAATTCTGTTATGAGTTTTGTTATGAGTTTTATATACTGTATTAGTTTGATTAGATACAGTATTAGTTTGATTAGTTTTGTATTCACTGTATCAGATATAGGTTCCTCGGTGCATGCTACGTATCATTTACATAGCACAGGCATGCCTGCTAAATAATGTATTACTGATGATGGCAAAAGTTCACTGGGATGAAAGCTTAGCAATGACCTACATGCTAACTCATTAATATTTATAAGATTAAAGCCCCTATAAAAATGACCGCACGCATGCACTGAGTCAGTTTTTAGATAGGATATAGGTCTTAGATTGAACTGTAGTAACCTTTATTATCATCGTTAAATTTGTGTTTGAAATTATCATTGCGTTTATCATGTTTATAATAGAAATAGTGTTATAAACGTAGAAAATAAAAGTGTGTAAACAAACAGTGGATTTGTGTGTGTTTAAACTTCCAACTTTGAGGACATAACTATAAATACATAAATATGATACTTTTTACAACATTACATAAGAAACGAAATATGTATTAGTTATGGTATTCAATTTGTCAACTTTTGTTAACAGCTTATTCACTTGAAACCAAATTAAAATTTGACATCGAATTAGGGAATATACCGAATATTCTTTTTAATAATTTGGAAATAATGTAATTGATATATTAAAGATTAACACTATGTGAATTACACTTATTATCTCAATAAAGATGGATCCCCCGCTATATATTAATCGTTCGTTCTGTTATATTTCACATTAAACATTCACCAGTTTCACGATAATTCATCACAATGTTGTACAGCATCATGCGTATGTGTTGAAGAAATTGTCAACAGCAATGCACAGAGCTCGAGGGTAGACAGTAACTATATGGGGATGTTGATGCTTTATTTACGCCACACCCTCCGCAATCATCCTCGAGTCTGATTGAATGATGTACTTAAATGCACATAACTGAACGATATGTGTGTTATTAAACTATTCTATACTGAAACACTAATAGATAGTCTGCTGCTTTATTCTCTTATCTGTGTTTTTTGCTCTCAAAGGATCACCTTTATCAGTAATTATAGAATGCAATTTGTTCTTGCAATTTTAATTAATTAAAACAATAAAGCAAATATTCGCGATATCTCCGGCTATTTTGATATATTGTAACCGTTTTGATTAAAGCAGGTACATGCATTTATAGGAGAGGCATATCTGTCGACATCGAGTTCGACTCAATTGAACGGTTTTGTTTTCCAGAGAAATTGTTTCCTAAATAAATACTGAAAAGAGGATCAAAAGAGCAACAAACACAAACAAGAGATAGAAGTAGCAGACTCCGTCTTTTTAAGTCTGTTCATGAGAGGTAATATCTGTTCATGAGAGGTAATATCTCTTCATGAGCGGTAATGTAAGGTGCAACACCTCTCATGTCTCCTAGCACCGGCTTAAGCGATATTCTACTTTAAAGCCACAACGACTGGGCTTGATTATCCCAAAGGACAGTAAGTAATAACACTACTGATTTGTAGTTAGGGCAACTTTTTACGACCGCACAGCACAAAACAAACGCTAAACTAAGTGTGAATGTCAATAAGTACTGAAAAAATGACCCCTTAGAAGCAACACACACAAACAAAAGATAAAAGTAGCAGACTCGGTTTTATTGAGTCTAAAGTTCTCGACACATTTTAACAAAGCAACACATCTCTGTTTTAAAACCACTTTAACTAAATCAATGTCAGTCCAACCTGAACAAGTCAAGCTTTTTTGAACGTTGCTTGACATAATGCACATTTGAATGACTGTTCTGTTCTCTCTATGTTCTGCTCCGATATTCTATGCATTATTGTTTGGGGAGCTTGTTTCAGCCACAGATATTTTGGAATGTTCAGCAAAAAATGCGTCTTGCACATAAATAAGTTGTATATCAGTGAAACAGAAACCTTCAGTGGTAAATAAAAACACATTACCTTTCAAAATCGGTTGAGGAATAAAACTTTTACGCGTAAATGTTGTTTTTGAAATGGCATTTTCAATGCAAAATTCTGATACATGACACGTTTCAGATAATAACAACATCACCATAGATCAGATCGTTTTTTTTTGTTTTATTTTGTAAAACAAAAATACCATTTGATACTTTACCCTATAATTATTTGCCATACGTGTGTGTAACATTTTTATATATAGACACTCTAACAAGTTGAGTTATCAGACCGAATCTAGACTCTTCCTGCATTGAACCCACTGCATTTAGCGAAATACAACATACTAAATCTGTGTGAAGAAAAATTGTGTACTTGACAACTTTTGTGTACGATTTAAATTATAGTTATGTCAGGTATTGTACCTAACACTATAGCACTAGTCATCAAGTCACTATTAGGTATGTGTTAGAAATCTGCAAGCACACAATCCTGACTTGATGACTAAGATATAATAAGAAGTGTACAATTCATATAAATACTTGTTGTTATACAATATAGCAAAAACACATTTATAAAAGTCTCTGAGTACAATTCGTGTTTGAAATGTGAGACCACTTGCAATCCAATATTCGATAAACGAGCAGCCGGTTTAATAGAAGGTTGACATTGACTTCATCAAATAATGTTAAACAAATTATATACGCACAATTGAGAGAAAAACACGCGTCTTCTTTAAATCCAGGACGAACCAACGCAACTACACAAATTATATTGCAACAAATTGCAAGTTTGAACAGCATGTCATAAATGAAATGAAAATGTTTATTCTTAAAAGTTGCATGTGCACTTTTAACGATTTAATATATAGCATGCCTATTTTTGTATGATAAACAATGCAACCGCCTTTTGAGTATCTGTATTGCGTGACGTCATCGGGGGGTTGTCATTCGGTTGTTTCCGTGAAATCAATAGAACCATGGTGGCGAACCACGTGATGTTTTGATCGGTTTCACGGCAAAAAAATGTAAATAAAACTCCTAAAACCGGACGCTCGTACATATGGAGATTTGTGCAAATACTGCCCGAAAATAGAACACTGTAAGATCAAAGACACAACTGGTCAACAGAATTTCAACACAGTGAAAACGGGTAACTGCCGTGATCGAAACGTCATCTATGCTATAGATTGTATAACATGTCAAAAGATAGTGTATATAGGAGAGACAGAACGAGAACTGGGAGAAAGGATGGCTGAACACTTACGGGATATTAGGCTTGAAAAGCAGAAATCAATAAATACACATGTCCATGTCATACAGAAAATACAACCAGGTTCATATATTAGGAAAATTATACAATTATTCATTTGAGAACGACTTTCCGGGAATCTTTTTGGATTAAGCGCTTGAAAAAAACACGCCCTGATGGCTGTAATGTGAAGAATATAGAGATTATTTAATTGCTGTGATCGATTATAGGGAAATCCTTCACGAGATGATAGGCGTGTGGTTCTTTTCACGAAAGAGCGCAAGAGAGTGAGTGAAAAAACAACACAGACCTACCATCGAGTGAAGGATTTCCCTATAATCGATCACAACAGTTAAATAATCTATTTATTACGTTACTGACGTCATAACTCAACGTCGCAGTTAGTTATTTTTGTTTTCGGAATAAGTTTTTATTTAACGAATATGAATATTCTTTCACTGAGAAATCCCAATCTTTCACCCATAGAAATGTAATACAACATTTTATCCGCACTCGACGTTTCGGCGCGTTGTTTGGCGGTTAACGTAACGTTTCATTACGACGTCACGTCCGTTTTAAAAAAAATACGTTAAGAATGACTTTATCTTTTTTAACTGTGTTGTGGATCAAAATGTAAAAATGTAGTACATTTAAAAAAAATACCACTAAGTTTCTTGATAAAGATCTAACGATCTATCTAACGATCGACACATTGGGGAAAAAAATAGAAGGGTATTTTTTACATTTCTTTTTTAATGGTCTAAGCATTATCTTTGAATTAAACTAGTAAGGAATCAACATAATTTATATAACATACACTTTACCAATACACAGTTTGTTTCATTTATATTCTGCAATTAACACTCCAAAAACGGAAATTGCATTTAACTTCAAATTTTTCTTCATTTTTTCAAGGTGTTGGCCCCTGGCCCTTTTTCAAGAATTTTTTTCACGAAACATTTCAGTCACAGACATCGTGCATATAAGCGGGCGATTCATAACTTTCGTCGCTTATATGCAAAATGGGCGAGACTTAACTAATTCGGGAACCTTTTTTTTTTCTTCAAAAACCTTTAAGCGGTCGAAATAATGAGCATACCTAATTCAGTGTTATTTGTTGTTTGGCACCATTATCTCGCTGAAGTAGCATAACGATGTATTTAAAAGAATAGACGTTTAACAACGCTAATGTAACTTATGCTATGCTATTTGTTTTGAGTGCGTGTTCTTGGATTGCTGATATCTGTGAATGCAATGTTTATATCTGCTTTTATCGTTTATATAACATATAAGTAACAACGTGTTTTGATCATTGGTTTTAGGAAAGATCTGTTGTACAGAGTAAATGCAGAATGTATAGCATTTACGTAACTATAAATACATATGACTATTCGTTTGTGTGTTTTTCAGACAAAACATGTAAGTTATTTTTACTCTTACTTCCTTTTTATTTGAGACGCTGACATATCGCAACAGTAGAGTAACATTTTAAGGTGCAATGTGTTAAAATATTTATTTAATGTTAAAGGTCAGTTTCTAATGTCAGTATTTGGTAGATATTTTCACAAGATTTAATATGTAAAGGTCATGAGCTGCAGTATCCTCCGTGACCCAGTAATTTCTAAAGGAATATCTCTCTTTTTTCTCTCCTCTCTCTATTTTTATCTCTCTCTTTCTCTCTCTCTCTCTCTCAAGTTCTATCCTATCTCTTCTCATTCTCTCTTCTCTCTCTCGTTATTAATGAACTATTTTGAACACATCCATCTACACAACCATCCACCCACCCACCCAAAAACACACACACCCACCCACCACACACATAACTTTAAATTGTATCAAAGATATGCCTGAAATGTACAAACAAATCTACACATAATTTGGCGAGTTACGGTTTTAGGTAAAATTGTCGCATTGCTCTCACTCAAAAGAAAGTCACGAAATAGAAGTAGGTGTGTTTATTATGCATGGAACCGACTTTAGTTTGGTTCACGATGACCTTTCCTAGGGTCATTTGCAGTCCAAACACGACAGCTACTAGAAGATAAGAAATATATATGTACACATCTGTTATACCAGAGTGTTAAACTATTGTGAGGTGCATAGTTCATTGTTGTGCACTACGTGGAATGGCTATGCTTACAATTACAGCTGTTGTGCTCGTTTTCGCAGGGATTGGTAAGTTTCTTAATGCAATATTTAATATTTGAAATATATTAAGATGGATATATATTTACTTTGTGCTATACACATACACTTTGCATTCTGTCACCGTATATTTACATTATACTTACATCCATACATTTGACTTACAGCCTGCCATCTGTCATCGATTTTATTTTTAATTTAAAGTACGGAATGTACTGATTGGTTGGATCAATATTTAATATGCGATGTCGGTTTATAAAATATCATTTCTGAGCAGCCCCCCCCCCTCCCCGCTCCCCACCCACCCACACACACACTTTCCACACCGTCCACCACCCTCCCCCAACATCCCCGCACCTTCAGAAACACAGGAGTGTCGAAAGCAAATCACCTTCAAATGCAGTATTTTGTTTACCCCATCCACTATGATTTTGAACGTATAAGTAATGAAAACAATTATATAATTAACTCACGGTATTGGACTCTTCAATTTCTTCATCCTTTGTCTCCGTCTGTGGGTCTGCAAATCGGAGAATGGCGTACGGTTTTAGCCCTGGTTTTAAGTTTCTGATACCTGATTTATTTTTCGTAGCATAAGAGTCATCAAAATCGTTCTCATTAAAATAGTCCGAACATACGAGAAAGTGCTCTGAATAATTCCACTTGACATCGTTTTGCGAAACAACAAGTTCAGTCTATTTTGTTCGATGACGGCCACATGGAAATGTGTGTAGACTAACACTGCCTTCCTGTTTACTTTTCTACAAAAGCTTAATGAGCACCTTTCCACCATGATGAAGACACGAACATATCAATACCATTCCAGGGTTTTAAAAAGCGATCACGGTGATGCGCGAGAGCTCATGAAGATGATGATGATGCGCGAATCCAATGGGTGATTGTCATCAAATGCCTTCTATAAGGGTTGATGATGCGATATATGTGGTAATTAACCTCCACCGAGGTTGTGACTGAAGTTCCTCCAGTGAGGACTGATAACGGGCCCACCCCGTGTCTCGGGGGTTGTCGATACTAGAACCTGGCCATGTTGCGCAGGTACGGGGACCGTCTCCACCGCTCGTAACATTATGCTTGGAAGGCTTATCTCCACTGCGGAAGGCTTATCTCCATACCGGGAGGCTTATCTGCACCGGACGGTTTATCTGCACCGGACGTGTTAGGCTGTAATAATACATACGTTTTAGATGTCGGTTCATAAACACACCAATCTTATATAATTATCATTACATCAACAAATCATTATCTAATAAAGATATGCAAGCCACTATCTAATTATGATGAGTAGCAATGGATGCATGTTCTATAACGCCATGAATTCTCGTCGAACATTTATACTAGTCACTCATCTCATTGTTAACTAATGCACCTAATATACAACGTTATCAATTCAATCGTGTATTACAATCACTGAGTTATACGCCAACGTTAACTAATGCACCTATTATACAACGTTATCAAATTAATATTGTTTTACAATTTATGATTAATTACAATAATTACATCTAATAAAGTAACTTTAAAATCATAAGCTAGTCTCAGGTTAATGTTTGCGAAACATAAAAGCTAACCGGATGTCGTTACATCGCCAACCAAGATGGCGCCGCCCAATGAATACAAATATACGATAAAAGTTCATAAAATAAATACTGACCACATATTGCCTGTGAATTTCGCCGGTTCCAACCTCTGCTCAAACAAGGTAACGTTCGCTCAATCCCGGCCAGGACTTGAGAACAATGCATTTTATAACCGACGTTCCGCTCTAAACATTATTTCCCACGTTCATTCCGTGACACACGTGGCAACATGCGCAGTATTAACATCTACACGAAATGACCCTTAACAACTTTTCCCATTAAAGAGATAGACCTATACTTTTACATGCATTAGCACAAAACAAAACTTATTGACCGGCCCTTCCGGACGCCCACTAGCGGCCACTTAAAAATTGCACGCTTTTCCGTGTTACCTGAATATATCATGGACATTGTGAATTGGTTTCAACTGAACAATGGATTAGCGTGTGGTTCACAGGTGCTTACAAGAGCTGTGTACTACCAATACGCTCTACTCGTGATTAGTTTGTGACATACACAATTCTCCCGCGTCGATGTGATTGGTTAACCACTTATGACGTTATTTTCCGAAGATCGATCGCTCACTACTTCTTTTTGTGTACAGGTAAACTTCATTCCAGTAAAACTCACATTTATAATCGGTTGTTGAGAAAACGGACGACGACATTGACATTCTACTATAATAAGCTTGCAGCTTTATTTTTCAATTTGGAGGACCCTTTAAATGTTGTAGATTTTTTTCATATTAAAATACGTAGATTTGTCTGGCTTTTATAACTTCCAAACTCCTTTTATAAATTATAATTTGGTATTCGCCGAACACGATAAATATAAAAAAAAAGTATTTCAATCTCGGTTTGACTGAGACTGTTCATGAACGGTAGTGGGATTTGTGGCTACCGTTCAAACCCTCTAGCCCCAGATTGAGCCGAACTCAATATCTAACATGTCGATAGTAAGAGTTATTGAGCCATCATGAAGATAGTATGCATTTGACGGTGAACGTAGAACCTTCAGTGTGTTGTTTGTTTTACAATTTCATGGTCAGCGGTGTATAATCCCAGTTTCTAACAAATTCCCTTGACCGAAATGAGAAAACGGTGGGCGAAAGAAAGAAACTGAAATTTAGTTGGGAGCAGAGGTTATGAAGCCTGCGTATCACATGTAATAGTCAAAAGAATAAATTAAAAAGCATGCATGAACCTTAAGAATTACAATGCTTGTGGATGACCTGCATTTACTTACTTTTATGGTTTAAACGCATTTTAACTTACCTTACCTACTTTGTAACGCATGCTTCAGTTTTGTTTATTGGTAAGCTTGCATTAGTATCTAAATTTCCTGTTTGACTTTCATGCCTATATTTAAAGCAAACCTTCAATCAAATTTGGTAAACATATTATACCATAGTTATTAGTAAGAAATCCAGATTCACTTACGTGAATAAGGCACTGCATGCTTAGTGGTTGACCCATTTACAGTTCGTCACTATGCTTTCCTCTATGACTGTGCTATGACCGAACAGATTGTGAACTCTATGATGACATCTACTTAAATCCTGAAAGAATGGTAGCGTTTGATGTTTGTCTTAAATATTGTCTTGTCGTACCCTTAACGGTTTGCACTCTTGTTGCTCTGGCTTCTGCCAAGTCATTGATTACTTGCTTTATGGCTTTCTAGGCTTTTGTATATAATATGTACATGATCATTTATGTGGTATACTTATAGTGCCTATCAATAATGCCTTATTTGTTAACGAATATAACCTGTCGGGATATCTTTCTTTACACGGTCCTGTTTTATTGGGCAATAGAGTAAGAGCGAGATTTGGTGCATTATAGAACCTGGTTTAAACACCCAGCGGCCGTTTTGGCGACTGACCGTTCAAAGGCGGTACCGCTATTGTCACCCTTGTATGTTTGTGATGTCATATCTTTCTTTATATATATATCTGTGTTCGTAGTTTATTTCTGTCCGTATTTTTGGTTGACTGTGGTCCTCAATACTACATTTCCAATTCGACTTTTATACCTTCTTATACTGATCAAGGGCACAATCAATAAAAAAATATGTTATTGTATATTACTCATCCAATAAGAATTCTTACTCAATTTGATAACAATTCCATACTATTCGCTTAAAGATGATATAGCTCTATATAAGGCAATTGGGGGTGTATATAAACAAATGGGAAGGGTTTCATTACCAAATTCAAGCTTGTGAAACATCGCCGTAAATCCGCCTTATATAAAGAGAGAAAGCTATACCAGAACATAATTTTTAATCTGTCGTTCATTGAAGCAACCAACCGCCATTACGATATTTTCTTTCTTAGCATTATGTTTGTTTCCTAAGATCTGAAATTTCAAATTTTTCGCCAGAATCATGTTTTAATATTCTTAGTATAACATATTTAAAGCAGTAAATTGGTATTAAAATACCACATATAAATGGGCATTGGTCAGACAAATAGGGAGGAGTTAATGACGTTGCGTTGTAAATCCTCTCAGTTCTCACCACAGCAGGTTCGAATCCCACTCGGAGCTCAACTTGTAAGCGCGAAAGTGTCGATTCTTAGAATGGCGGGAGTTATACAGGACTGGTTCTACTCAGGAATAAGTGGATGGTCTGCCTCCACCATAAAACAATTCGACCGTCACATATGGCCTTACATGAGCTAAAAATGACGTAAACAGCATTCCAACAAACAAATTAGAACATTAACATTAGTAACATTTGTACCAGACAGTAATATATACCGTAGTCTTTCAACATTCATTTCTTAAATATTATAGAAATTCCGAACGTTTCCGTAAAATTCGCTCTGACAATTAAAACGTTCTAAGTATTTTAAAACGTTTTAAATTGCTTACCGAGACATATACCTACATTAAGAAAACCTTACATGACACAATTAACCCAGTATACCGACATCAGCTAAATAAATGCTTGAATAATTTGTTTTCAATTATAGCTGCTGCGGGCATAGATCAGTGTCCACAGAGTATAGCTGGTTCCGCGAATGTGATCCATTTCGGTAGCTACTGCTATGAGTTTATCCTTGACCATCCAGGACACTGGCATGATGCTGATATGGATTGTAAGAGCCGGGGTGGATACCTTACGGACATACACTCGTACGCCGAACAGGGGTTTCTGTTCAACAGTATGCAGGTTTGAATGACTATCATGTATTGTATTATATTGTGATTTTCAAACCGTATGTACATATTCAACACCCTTGCAGTGCCTATCAAACAAACATTTTAAGGAGTATGTCAGGAATGTTGTTTTAGAAGTATTTAGATACAATATTTCTGTAGCAAATTGATAACAAAAAGACCAAAGTAGCCATAAGCCACCACAATAAAGTACACTGAATATATAAAATAAATACAAGAAGAAGGTATTTCCTAACTATGGTTCGCGCCTTGGATAGTTATTTAAACTTGGCGGTAAAAGAAACAGGAAACATATTGCAAAGCGAGCGACATGTGTAGACATCGTCGAGGTGCTTGCATGACAGCTATTTATAACATGAATGTTCCTCTATGGACTGATACAACTTGTTATATTATAAGTATTAAGTAATTCACTGTATTATGAGAAACTGTTCATGTTCTGTCTATTTCTATGAACCATTTCACGTTTTAAACTGACACTTTTTTAAACAAATAAATCTCCAAAACCTGATGTACCCTTTTAAAAGAAATATAAAAAGAACGGACAGGGAAAGTAGCATTCAAGGAGGACAGTCAACCACAAAACACAGAAACATACACGCAAACAGACAAACAAGAAGGCAAAAGTAAAATTCAACCCAAACGACATAACAGACACAAAAGGGTTGACAATAGGGCTATCACCTTGAAAGAAGTTAAAAAACTTGTTTTGTATTTTTGCTATTAGCTATTATTATACAGTATTTTAAACAAAATTGATCACATACCTTGTGGTGTGGGAGTGCAATAAGGTCATGATATATCTATCATATCATACTCGTGAAATAAATACGCATCATCGTTCGGTCTTTTCCGTTCACTCTCGTCGATTTCCGTTACCGTTAAAATACGAGTTATAGTTCCCTTCGTACGCAGAAGACCGAATCAATTTATGACGTCATACTACAAATATACGACGTCATCATACGACGACGTTATATATAGTACATGTTGCTTATGATGTATTTTTGAGTTATGTGAGAAACAGAATCTCACAGTCGTACCTATTTAATATTGAAATTATAATTTTATCCAACTCGTTTAATAAATTCATTATTAACATTTTCATTTTGTAACTGAATATATCTTGACATTCTCCCCGAATATGTTCATCTAATGATGCATTCGATGTAAAACATTATGACATAAACTATTATGTGCTTCCTAATTTTTCTGCATCCTTATTTTTGAAAAGGAGTAGAGAATGCAGTTGGCTGCAGTAAAACGTCTCCCCGCGCTTGCAATCAGGACTGTTATTCATCCGATCTTTGGAGATCTCTGAGCCCGATACTTATATTTAGAAAGCGGTGGTACATTTTCAATTGCTTTTGTTTTTCTTACTTAAATTTCGATTCGGTGGTTCCACTACTCCGGCCGATTAAAGCTTTGGGTACTGTTTAACCACCCATAGAATATGTTGTCTGCTTTTTAATTTAGTCTTTTGGCTGTTATGTGTGATGCGCAGGCTTCATAACTGCTGCTCCCAACTCGATTCCATTCTGTTTATTTCGCTCTTCGAGGTTTATAATTTGTTAGATACTGAGACCATACGCCGCTGGACATTGCGGTGTAATAAGTATAAAAATCGTTATGTCCACCGCCATATGCATGCCATCTTCGGGATGGTTAAAATTCTGTACTATTGAAGTTATGAGTATTGAGTTCTGCTCAACCCGGGGCTAGGGTGCGTGAGCGGTAGCAAGCATAGTTTACTACCGTTCATGAACAATCAAACCGAGACTGCAATATTTTGTTTGTATCGTGTTCGGCCGTTTCCAAAGGTCCGCTCTCATACTCTTTTGAAGCGAAACATCTTCAATTATAAAAATAACTGCAATATAAATTTAAAACAAAAATGCTCGTAAATTTTCGTGTAAAGTTATAATAGACTGACATATGCATGTGTAAAAGTAAAACGTGGAATATACATGTATGTACTATTTGTCGGTTTTCACGATTTCAGTGAAAATTAGCATGAAAGTCGACTTAGAAAAGGATTAAATTGAAAACTTCTATTTCAAAATATCAGCTGCAGGCATTGTTATGATTTCCTTCTTTATAAAAGATAAGTGTCATTACTTTCTGATACGAAAAGAAAGAAAATATATAACTAAAGATTTAGGGTCAAACACACACATTTGCAAATAATGATAAAACAAATTGACCCAAGATATCCTTATATAGTATGTGATAATGCAGCAATAATAAATATAAATCCCCTCCCTTTTTGTCTGACAAAATATGAATAAAATGCTTATGTTGTTTAATTTATAAAATAAATCGTTGGTTAAATGCGAGCAAACTGTCCTATTACGTGTTAATTTCTTAATGTTGCGAAAAGAATTGAGCTGTTAATTCATCATAGTTTTGTCTTTTAATAACATATACGATCATATACAGTAAATACAGTTTTAAACAATTATGATATGTATTTAGTGGAATTATTAGGTTTCAGGTAACACTCTAAATGGGGTTCTCTCTGATAAACAGTTAATTACATGTGGTGTACCACAAGGCTCAATTTTAGGACCTCTCCTATTCTTATTATTCATAAATGACCTTCCTATATGTCTTGATAGTACTGTATCTAATACAGACATGTATGCGGATGATACCACTATCTACGATGTTAACACATCAAAAGCAGTAATTGAGCAAAATCTTCAAACTGCTTTAAATACCCTCAATGCTTGGTGCCTAAATAATGGTATGGTTTTAAACACAGAAACAACTAAAGTGATCTTAGTTACTACACCTCAAAAGCGTGCAAGACTTGTTAATAACAAATCATTAACATAGAATAACATTGAACTGCAACTTACAACAGGTGATAAAATTCTTGGAATGCATATAGATGAACACTTGAAGTGGGATAATCACATTATGTATATTCGTAAGAAAATATCAACCAACATCTGGCTACTGTCAAGAATAAAATCATATATTCCTTTAAATTACCGGATAATATTTTATAAGGCATATGTTCAACCTCATCTAGATTACTGTAATATAATATGGGGAAATACAAAGAAAGCTAACATACAACTGTTATTACGTTTGCAGAGAAGAGCATGTCGTACTATTTTAGGCGACCAATATACCACACTAAATGAAGCACTAGTTATCATTAATTCCCTTAATATCGAGCATAGGATATTTCTCCAAAAGGCAAAATTTATGTATAGAGTATCAAAACATGCAGTCCCGTCATATATTTGTGATATGTTTCATCCTACTGTTATCTCGCAGAGAAATCTACGATCTGCTTACGAATTAAATTATATAACGCCAAGACCAAACAAAGAACTATTTAAAGGGAGTATGTCATACGCTGGAACAATTGTGTGGAATAGCATTCCTTCATATATTAGAGAATGTACTTCTTTAAAAAGCTTTACATCTAACTGCGTTAAATGGCTGAAAACACAATCATAATGTAATTATTGTAAAAGTATAATTATGTTTGGCAGTTTTAGATAATTATTGACATCTTGTGTACTGTGTGGTACTTTATTAGGCACACCACCACCTCAAACCATGTATATAATTATGTATATATATTAAGAATGATGTGTGCTTATAGTTGTAAATGTGTGTGCATGTGTGTGTATTTGCATGTATGTATGCCCAATATTGTAAAGGAAATATCACTGTTTTGTTATATATGTTTTACATTGTACATGTATATGTATGACTTTGCAGAGGGCCCCAAGGGAGATTAGTGTTGGCTAATTGGGTCACCCTCTTTAAATAAAGACATTCATTCATTCATTCATTCATACGGCAATACTGGAAAATATTACGCAACGAATTCAAAATGTAATTTAAAGCAAACCACGTGAAATTGGAAATTAATTTTAAAAATTCATACGTTCGAATTGGCAGTTTCATATAATTAAATCGTGCATTTTTTATGATATTTTTTTCGCTGAAATTAAAATATTAGAAAAAGTGTTACGTTATAAGTTGAACACCTCTGCTGGATCTTTATATTACAATTCAATGAAGTTATGGGCTTTCATGTAACTTATTTTGAAGTATTTTTCATCTATATGTATGTAAAGATGTTTGTGGTTGTAGATCAATGGTATTACGAGTTGTTTTTATAAGTCTAGACTCATTTTTTACTTTAAATCTGCTAGCATAAATTCAAATGAAAACAAAATAAAATTAAAATTAAAAAATGCAGTTATTATGTTTTCTTCGTTATCATGGTTATTCTACTAAATGTTTTAATATATCTATTGATGCACTATACTGAACAATTAGTTTTATGCAAAAATAAATTTTATTTTAATTGAACAGTTCATATACTTATTAATAATCATGTGTTAGAAAGAATGTTATGTAGCTAAGGCGTTAAACATTTCAAGAATTCCGCGTCTCACTTTAATGTTTTCATTGCTACAAACTGGTTTACTATACAGTAACTTATTATATACATATCAATAATACATACTTAGTACCTCCGTTTTGCTACAGGTTTTATGAATTCCTATCACTAAAATAGAGTTATGTATCACTATACTACATATCGACGACGTGTGACGTCATCGCCTACATGTTTAATCAAATTTAATATACCGCGCTATAATATTTTACGAGCTTACTTATGAAGGTATGTAATAAAAGGACCATTACTAGAGTAAGTGATCTGGAAGTTGCATCCCCTCTTATGGATATGCCATATCGCCAGGATCACACATCGAGAACAAAAAGAAAAAAAACTTCCAGATTACGTTATCCTAGTAATAATCCTATTTTACGCAGACGCCAGACAATTCTTACGTAGCCGGAATCTAGGATTCCGTGGCTACTGTTTAAGGTCAGAGTTTAGAATATCATGGCTAACGTTATCATATATATCCAGACTCTAGGATTTGGTGGTGACAAAGGAGTGTGGATTGGACTTCACGACGAAAATACTGATGGCAATTGGGAATGGTCGTCAGGTAAACTTGCTTTCGTTCTCGTATGGTTTGCCACATTTGATCACATTTGTGTTGAGAAATCGCCATAACCATTTATGTATACCTTATAATTTACACTCATAAAGTTACGCTTTGTTTGATGTGTGAAATCATAAACAAGTGTATGGAAGCACAAAAGAACACCAGTAAGAAATTTTGAAATTGAAATTGTCCTTTTTTTAAGAAATAACGAACATATCAAATAGTAATAGCATTTATTTTTACAATAAATGATATATATGTTTTCACATCAAAGGTGTGGGAACTTAAAACGCCAAAACTATTTAATCAGTTTCATTAATCACATTCGCACTTTTAACAGAGCACCATCAAAGTGATACCAGACCGTCCACGAAAAACCCTGTGGGAAACGTGTATCCGATTAACATGTTTATTTCTAGTATCTCTCAGGATAAGATCTCGGACTTGATCTCTGACTATCAAAAGTTCAAACGTTTCAATGATCAATGAAAACCAACACAACAGGAAAACATAAATATCCTGAAATCATTTCAAATCCACACTCTTTAGTTGCTGCAATAATTTTTCTATAAAATAACTCAATTTTATAACTTCTAACCTAGTCTGCTCTCCAAGGCTGAATGATTTAATTTGGCTACCTCAATGCCAATCTACGATTGCGCCCTGTATGAGAAGTAAACACATCAAGGGAAATTAATTTCTGTCTAATTCGTTTCACTCAAACGAAAGAAATTATATTTATTTTTTTACAAGAAATGATATATATGTTTTCCCATCAAAGGTGTGGGAACTTAAAACGCCCTCACAGCAAATGTGTAAAACATTTAAAACGCCCGCCTTAACAATAACAATAGCATTATTTTATTAGTATTATCATTTCTAAATAGATTATATATGTCAGAAACATGGGATCTTGTTTATAATATTTATATTGCATATTTTAATAAATCTCAATCCGAACACCTGTATCCATATATGTATATATATGTATAATGTACTAGTATATATTATCCTGGGATGACTGCATTATAGATAGACAAAAGGATGGGATGGTGGGAATTTGCAAAAATGTATGAGGTTTATATAACTGTCTGATTCTTTGTGAAAGCGCCATCTGGAGAGACTCCAATTGGGAAGATAATTGACATAACGGTTAATTTGTTATATATGCTTTTAGCGTGATAACGACACTTACGTATACTTTAATAGATCATTATACTCGTATAATCGTCCCTCCTGAAACATCATTGTAGACCAGCTGCACAATCAACACGAGAGGTTAACACTACCGGACAGCAGCTCTGAATGTTCTGATTTGATATTTGTTACTGATCCTCGCGCCCCAATACCATTCAAACACACCACAGGGTTTGGTTATTCCAAGTTCAACAAATTGTCTACTTGCGTGTTCCAATATATAACGTTGGAACCTACCGATGTGGGAACAACCCATAATTAGGATAGCCATCGTATCTCACACACAATTAGTCCTCAACTTATCAGATCAAATATAAAGTTTCAATGCGAAATCGATCACCCGACTGACAACAACTGTCACTTAATTTCTGTATTGTTCACAAGGCCACGATCGATTTAAAACTTATTCATGAACTTATAGTCAGATTCCCGATTTGAAAAGTGATAAGTACTGCAAGCAATTTGCAAAAATGTATGAGGTTTGTATAACTGTCTGATTCTTTGTGAAAGCGCCATCCGGAGAGACTCCAATTGGGAAGATAATTGGCATAACGGTTAATGTGTTATATATGCTTTTAGCGTGATAACGACACTTACGCATACTTTAATAGATCATTATACTCGTATTTTTAGAGGTACCCTGGTAGAGATTAAGTTTACATAAAAACATTTATTTATCAATAAATTTACATTTTTCGTATTGTAAACGATTTGAATTAATAATACTAGGCCCGAGATCGGCCTTGTAAAGAAATATAAAAAGATCGGACATGGAAAGTAGCATTCAAGGAGGACAGTCAACCACAAAACACAGAAACAAACACGCAAATAGACAAGAAGGCAAAATAAATAATAAATGCAAACGACATCACAAACACAAAAGGGTTGACAATAGGGCTACCGCCTTGGAACGGTCAGTGGCAAAGTAGGGATTTAAACCGGTTCTAGGGTGCACTGAACCTCACACCTACCCTACTGTCATCCCATTAACACAAGACAGTGTAAATAAAGAAATCCCCGCCATGATATAATCTCTAACCAATAAGGCAACATCAATAGGCAATATAAGTAAAACATAAATATGCTAGTGTAAATATAATACAAAAAAATAATAGCCTAGAAAGCCACAATGAAGGTACTCATTGACTTGGCAGAAGCCAGAGCAGTAAGAGAATAAACCATTAAGGGCACGACAATAAAGATCATAGGCAAACATCAAACGCCACAGTCCCAATGGGCTTTAGGTAGGCGTCATCATAGGGTCCACAGCCTGTCCGGTCATCGTACAATAAAAGAGGAAAGCATAGTGGCGAACTGTAAAAGGGTCCACCAACAAGTCTAACAAAGATAGTATGAAAGTGATCATGACCAAGAATCTTACGAAGTTTATAAATCATATCACCATAGAAGTCAGGTTGTGATAGTACTTGTCGCAGAAGAGTCCTTAAATTACTTTTATATTTGGAAAGAAGATCAGGGTTACGATAATAAAAGTTTGCAAAGGTTTTACGAAGTTTATGGTAACGGTAACCCTGACTGAGTAACTTTTTAGTTATAAAGAGTTCGAATATTTAAGTCCTCAACTCGAGTACAAGCTCTAGAAAAACGAATAAGCTGAGACACATACGCCCCATAAGAAGTTGCTCGGGGAACATCCCCATCCAAGTGGGGATAATTAACAATGTCAAAATTAAAATCATCTCTCTTGTCATACATTTTGCTAATTATTTCACCATTTTCAATCGAGAGATCTAAATCAGATATATTAGCTTTTTTAAAGGGATTGTATTGACACAGCCAAACAGCTCTGTTATTGAGAGTTCTGAAAAACTTGGAACAAGGTGAAAGAATTATCAAAATCGGATGATAAACAAAAGAGATATGACCATTTAAAGGTTGTTCTAAATCGAATATGGGAGCCGCCATTTTTAGAACTATGACGTCATAGTTCCATATTACCATATATGGAATATTGATAAATATTATTTAAAACTAAAAAAATCACTGCAAATGAATGATTTTTTTTACTGGTCATATAAAGCATTATTGCCATTAAGTATTACATATTTTTCAAACAGTTGCTGTCATTTTTTCCCTATAAATCATTAAATTTTCATATTTATAAATGTTCCATATATGGAACATTTAGAACCGTGATGTCATAGCTCTCAAAATGGCCGCTTCCATATCCGTTTAAACAGAAACTTCAAATGGTCATATCTTCTTTGTTTATCATCCATTTTGATAATTCTTTTACCCTTATTCAAGTATTTTAGAACTCTCAATAATAAAGATGGTTTGCCTGTGTCGCTCCATTCCCTTTAAGCTGAAGTTCTTTAGGATAATTATAATTAACCATAGTTGGAAAGAAAGTGTTGTCAATGTTCAATATGTCATCCAGATACTGAGAGGTGTCATTAAAGGCTTCAATAACATATGCCTGGGTATCTGGTGAAAGACTCAACATGAAATCTCTTTCATAGCAAAATAAAAACAAATCTGCGACAAGTGGTGCACAGTTCGTACCCATAGGGATACCAACAATGTGTCTATAAACGATGGTTCCATACCTGACGAAAATATTATCTAATAGGAAGATGAGTGCTTCACAAACTTCATAGCAAGTCCACATAGTATAATTGTCTAAACTGCCGTTAGTAAAAAACGCTTTTATATTATTACATGCCAAAAATGTAGTATTTTCTCTAGCGAATATTTTTTGAATAAGAGAAATTAGCTTGTCTTTAATAAGGTGATGTGGTAAGGCTGTATATGTTGTAGAGAAGTCATAAGTGCTTATTGATGAAACATGACCTTTAATGATTTTTTTATAGACCAAAATAAATTAATCCCAGAGTTTTCATAAGTTTTATCACAATATAGTATAACGTGATCTTTAACGGCAGTAAGACAAGAAGTTAAAAGTTTGGAGATGTTTGTTGTGGTGCAGGCACTAGAATTCGAAATAAAGCGAGCCTTATATAGATTATTATGTAATTTAGGAATCCAGTACATAGTAGGCAGTTTATTTTGCTTATCGTTTACACCAGCCTTGAAAGTAGTGCACCGAGTGATATGTGCGGAAACAACATCATCCTCAGTAGAATCAACTGGAGTATACGAATTGGTGCTGCCGAGTTCCAGAGATAAAACATTGACGTAATGTAGGCGTCAAACAATTATTAAATTATTAGCTGCTTTATCTGCAGGAACTAAAACAAATTTATTATAAAATTCCTGAATTCCCGATTTTAAATTACGAAAGGAAAACCTAGGTCTCGGAGGAAGTAAAGAGTGGTTAGCATTATAAAAGTTAATACGTGTCTATAAGTTTAAGAATTGACTTTTTCCAAGTAGAAAGCGAGTTTGGGTCCGCAGGTTCTCTACGACACCATTTGATACTAAAAGTCTCAATGGAGTGGGCGATCTGGGCACGACAGGCATTAAAATCAATAGTTGAAGGTAATCTATATTTAGGACCTTTCGAAAACAAATGCCGAATACGTTTATCAATAATATCAAAATTACCAGTGATGACATGACCTGCTGGCGCAAAATTTTGATGTGTTGCATTCACATTCCTTAGGAGTATTATGTACTATATCAAGGTCAGAAACTATTTTGTTGTAGTTGAAAATAATATTTCTAATAGACTTTTTATACTTATAACAAATTACAGGACTTTCGGAATTTTTTAATAGTTTGGGATAGAATCAACGACATATGTAGAGTATCTCGAAAAATACTAGGCATGTCAATGAAATCAATACCTTTATTAATTCATAGTAGTTTTAGAAAATGCCTGACGTGATCAGACTCCTTGTGGATATGGGGTCGGAGAACATGTTGTGTGTAGCTTTGAACTATGGAAGCAGTGTAATACAAGGGATCTGTACGAATGAAAATGTTGTCGGCTTCCTCGTCGATCACCATTAGTGAAGAAATGGACAAAGAGGTATGCCGTGAAAGCATAGAGTGCTTTCCTGACTGTTTAAAAATAGTATGTAAATCAGCGACAGAAATAATTACACGCGATTTACGTTTAAATCTACTGGTGTATTGTGATGAAAATATGACATGTTTTGTTGTACCATACCTTCCTCAAAAATAGCATACGTTACTCTTATACTATATAATATATATTAAACCAGCATAGCCTGCACTAATCTTGTTTGAGTAGAATTGCGCTTTTGCGTCTTTTTTGTATTTATTTCAAAGTCATGAAATCTTAAACATTGACATTTTAAGGTGTATGGCAATCAATCTTTCGAAAGTAACTCAGTGTTCTCAGACAATTCAAAAATAGGTAAATACAATCTAAACGGATTTAAATTCTTCTTTTTTGAATGACATGACCTTAACATTTCTTCTTTTTTAAATGAAATTACCTTAAAAAGCAAATGCATAATTATATCTTTAATTTCAAAACTAAAAACTATCAGACTGAAAAGTACATGTAAGTCCACTTGGTCTGTAAGATAAAAATCATCTTCGGGATGGCCCAAATTTTCTTTTTTTTTACATTTTAAATATTGAGTTCTGCTCAACCCGGTGATAGAGGGCATGAACGTTAGCAAGCATGTTTCACTACCGTTCAAGAACAGTGCGAGACTGAAATCAATTTTGGTATTTATCGTGTTCGGCAATCTCCAAAATTCTGCTTACATACTTTTTTGAAGTCTGCGTAGCAGTTAAGTGTACATGCACTTCCCCAGGTTATATTCAACGTCTTGACGCAGTTAGTGCGATGATGCGGTGGTCACCTACTGCTCCGCTTTCCTCCCAGTCAAAACCTTAATAACGCTCTCATCTACGCAATCGAGCATGATCTATATATTAAGCAATGTAACTTGTTCCGTAATCGATGCAAAAATAAATGTGATATAATCATTGCATTTGAAAATCCAGTTTTACCAGAAATTCACCTGGCATTAGAATCCTATGTCTCAACGACAATATGTTAATGCGCTGTTAAAACTGTTATTCGTTTTCCTACCACAGGAGCACCGATGAATTTCCGCAACTGGGCGTCTGATCAGCCAGGCATGGTTGGAGGACTTGAGGACTGTGCAATCATGGAGTCTAGTGAAGCCGGAAAGTGGCACGACTACATGTGTGAAGGCTGGTGGTTGTTCGCGGAGAATCATGGGTGGATTTGTAAATACGGTTGGTTTCAGTTTAATCCTGTTTTCATACAGTTCATCATGCCACTGTAATGATTTCAGAAACAGTCACATTTCTAGTTTAGTTATTGTATGATTTTATAATTGTTTAAATGAATAAATATGTATGTTCAATTTTTATTCAGTGTTTTCTTCTGTCATACCTACTCATATCGGGTTTTTATGACCTAAACATGCTAAAGTATGTATTGAATACGAATAATAATACACGCAATTCTCAAAATAAAAATAACACTGCCATAGTTTATTTGTTTCGTTAATAGGTCTGCCAAGTAAGTAAGCCAGAGGTAAGAAATAAGTTTACAAAATTAGTGTAAAATATTTGTTTAGAACAACACTACTAAAGGTTCAAGCCTGTGTACCATTAACGCATACTGTAATGTTGTATTGGGACAACAATGGAAGCCTAGTGCGCAAGATAGCACAGTAGCCAAATGTTATGAACTAAACGATAGACGTCACGATATTACGTCCCGAATTGACGTCATGATATTACTCCGCGCTGTCGCCAAAAGGAGTGACAGAAGAAGGAATACTTGTGTCAAAAGACGATTGGAAAGAAATTAATCACTGAATATATATTGTATAGTTTAATTAACATTTTTGTCTTGATACGGAAAATAATTCACTCGTGAGAAATATTCTTGCAATATAGAAACTCGTTCGAAAACGCACTCGTTTCTATATCGCAAGAATCTCTCACTCGGGAATTATTTCCCGTATCACTTCAACAATGTTAATTAAACTCTATAGATTACAGAGGAGTGTAACTTCTAAGTGCAATGCTTTATCCAATGCGCTACCTATGTCTTTCAAAAGGAAAAGCAGTTGTTATTATTAATGTGACGCAGAGTAAGCAAATATAACTGAAGATATTAAATATCATTACAATTACTACACCGTGGTGTTTGGGTAATAGGAAACACGCGCGGTAAAGGAAACACGCGTTTCCTTTTAGACGTGGAATTAAAATGTCCTCCATTCTACGTTATATAACATCGTGTATATTTCCTATTAAAAAACTTATGAATAATGCCCATTGTTTAACTTTAAGGTCGTTTCTATTTTGAAAGCAATAATATATAAACAACTGTGACTGCTAGAATAGGCCCAGTATGCTGTCAGTAGTTGCGTTGGTTTATTATCTTAATAAGTCCATGCTTTACCAGTACTTCAATATTCTGAAACGTTTACTTTTATCTTTTTCAGGGGAAACAGTCGGAAAATAGCTGTGATGAAAATGAAATCTCGTTCTGTGTTTTATTATTGTCAGTATTAACAGTACAATAGAATGCAAATAGTTCGCCTTAAACTGTTTTTTCTTCTATCGGCAAAAGCTGCTGTTTATATTGTTATATTGGGAGTTCGACGATCTAGACGTAGCCGTCCCAGTACTAACATACAGTACAATGCAATATAACGAAGGGTGAACGGGAAATTATATAACTATATATTAATAACAAAACAAAACATACCAGTTTAGAACTGACACGAGATCAAAAGATATAAGGCGTTCAATTATCCTAAAATAATGTCTAACATGCACCTAATTTGTATCTTATGGGCTATAAAGTAGTTAGTATGCTCCTAATTCGCATCTGGCAGAGGATTAATTCAATGTACTTCAATTGAATCTTACAAAAAGTCCCGGGTTCAAGTCCATGTCATGTTACACATTTTGGTTTAACTTTGTGACATATATTCACAAACAAACTGTGTTAAAACCTTCTTTTGAGCACTTCGAGTAGGTAAGAAACTCCTGTTATTGATAAATTGTCAATGAATCATGTAAAACTGGTCTAAATTAATTTTAAAAATTATATCCTGGTTTGGATTATTTCGACTCAATACGTACACTGGCGCCAAACAAAATCAAAGGATGCTCGTGTATCAACGGAATTAGGTCGACACTACGAATAGTGGAACCCAAACACGTGTTGGTCAGCCTTTCTACCATTTTCCATTACTTTTATACCATAAAGAAACATAAAAAGATCGGACAGGGAAAGTAGCATTCAAGGAGGACAGTCAACCACAAAACACAGAAACAAACATGCAAACAGACACACAAGAAGGCAAAAGTAATAATAAAAGCAAACGACCTCACAAACACAAAAGGGTTGACAATAGGGCTACCGCCTTGGAAGGGTCAGTGGCGAAGTAGGCCGTTGGGGGTTTAAACCGGTTCTAGGGTGCACCAAACCTCACACTTACCCTACTGTCATCCCATTAAAACAGGACAGTCTAAATAAAGAAATCCCCGCCATGATCTAATCTCTAACCAACAAGGCAGCATCAATAGGCAATATAAGTAAAACACAAATATGCTCGTGTAAATATAATACAAAAAAACAATAGCCTAGAAAGCCACAATGAAGGTACTCAATGACTTGGCAGAAGTCAGAGCAACAAGAGAATAAACCATTAAGGGCACGACAAGAAATATCATAGACAAACATCAAACGCCACCGTCCCAATGGGCTTTAGGTAGGCGTCCACAGCCTGTCCGGTCATCGTACAATTAAAGAGGAAAGCATAGAGGCGGACTGTAAAAGGGTTCACCATCAAGTATGCAGTATGTTGCAAAATTATAGGGTCATAACCTCTTTTGATAAACTTTTTAACAAGTTTAACAAAGATAGTATGAAAGTGATCATGACCAAGAATCTTACGAAGTTTATAAATCACATCACCATAGAAGTCAGGTTGTGATAGTCCATGTCGCAGAAGAGTCCTTAAATTACTTTTATATTTGGAAAGAAGATCAGGGTTACGATAGTAAAATTTTGCAAAGGTTTTACGAAGTTTTACGAAGTTTATGGTAACGGTAACCCTGATTGAGTAGCTTTTTAGTTATACAAAGATTACGAATATTAAAGTCCTCAACTCGAGTACAAGCTCTTGAAAAACGAATAAGTTGAGACACATACACCCCATAAGAAGGAACATCCCCATCCAAGTGGGGGGTAATTAACAATGTCAAAATTAAAATCATCTCTCTTGTCATAGATTTTGCTAATTATTTCACCATTTTCAATCGAGAGATCTAAATCAAGAAAAGAAGCGTTATTATCAGATATATTAGTTTTATGAAGCTGAAGTTCTTTAGGATAAATATTATCAACCATAGTTGGAAAGAAAGGGTTGTCAATGTTCAGTATGCCAACCAGATACCGAGAGGTGTCATTAAAAGCTTCAATAACATCTGGTGAAAGACTCAACATGAAATCTCGTTCATAGCAAAATAAAAACAAATCTGAGACAAGTGGTGCAGAGTTCGTACCCATAGGGATACCAAAAATTTGTCTATAAACGGAGGTACCATACCTGACGAAAATATTATCTAATAGGGAGATGAGTGCTTCACAAACTTCATAGCAAGTCCACTTAGTCAAACTTGTCTCTCGTCTAAGATTCACGTATAATATGTTCCATCCAATTGCCCTAATTGTATGATGAAGTTGAAACTCCTGTCGAGCGGTACACTAAGACATCAATATATTTAAATCTAGAGCTGGTAGTTATATTCTTTTGTCGACAATAAAAATTACATTAGCAAAGTAGAAAATCTAATTTTAAGACTGTAAATTAATTATATTTTTTGTATCAACGCAATATACCGGAGATAATGCGCTTACAGCATTACTTATTTGTCTCATAAAGAACCTTAAGGTCGTTATTTGAAGCCACAATACATTGTTCATGTTTTTATTCACATGAATCAAATCAACACGTGTTTTATTAGTTGTTTGTATTACATATTGACATCTGGACTCTGATGCTACGGTGAATGAGATGTTATTTATTGGATCTTATTCAGATCTGAGTCCAAGGATAATATATTTATGATATATGTTAACCGATTACACGGTCAGTATTATCTTGAGATATGGGATCTGATTCTGCGGCCACTATATATTGATATGGATTCTGAAATCACCCATATGATATGCCTTATAGGATCTCGATGCCAATATGAAATATATAATGTATCAGAGGCAAGAAGAAACAGTATAAATGAGTATGATACAAACCAGTTTAAACATGTATCGTTAAACGTTCATGTCTAGAGTTTAATATCGTTTTAGTCTAGCTAATTGTTAATATTCATTTTTGCAGTCTATTAGGTGCGTGTATTTGAGAGTTTCATATATGCCTACTTGACCTCAGAAAAACAACATGTCCCGTAACAGTCCTTCATAAATATTTATAATAACAGAAAGTAATAATAAAAAGATGCCATTTCCTGTGCTATCAACAAGTGCTTATATATTGTAAATTATTTATTCCATTTTTCAACCGAAAACTAGTGTGTTTTAATTTAGAAAATCTTATGATATATAATTATGCATTGTCAAAAGTATTCAATTTTTGACAATTGAAAACATTCATTGTCATGTATGATATGACTGAAGTAAAATACTATTTAATTAGGTTTTAAAAAATCTCGTAAGTATGCTTATAAGTAGCATGTAGCATGTAGAAAATCTACGCATCACATTGAAATATAAAACCCTTCGGAAACTGTTTAAACAAACAGATATGTATCCGATTTAATATAGCGCCTGATCGTAACATTTAATACTGATGATAAAGTTAAAGTAATATTAGAAGATGGCGTTGCAAACTTTTATTTGGCTCTGTCTTATTGATATGCAGTACATGTAATTGTTGAAAATCTGCTTCTGTTATTAATTCCGATCTTTAGAGATCTCTGAGCCCGATATTTACAGATATCGGTGGTACATTCTCGAGTACTTTTTTGTTTTCTTATTTTGTATTTTGAATGGGTTGTTCCACTACTCCAGCCTTTAAAGTTTCTGAGTATTGTATAATCACCCTTATGATATGTTGTCTGCTCTTTAATTTAGCCTTTTGACTCTTACCTGTGATACGCAGGCTTCATAGCCTCTGCTCCTAACTAAATTCCATTTTATTCATTTCGCTCATTGTTTTCCCGTTTAGGGCAAAGCGTTTTGTTAGGAACTGGTACCATACGCCGCTGGCCATGGAATGATGTAAAAATACCGCATTGAAGGTTTCATGTTGACCGTTGTATGCATACCATCTCCGGGATGGTTCAATTATCTGGACTATTGACATTAGAAATAATGAGTTCTGATCAACCTGGTGCTAGAGGGCGTGAACGGTAGCAAGCATTTTCACTACCATTCTCAATCAACCCGATACTGCAATATCTTTGGTATTTAACGCGTTCGACGATTTGTAATTTCTCCTTTCATATTTTCTTTCAATACAGTATATTGCTGTTGTTGTTGCATGTAAATATGTTTGCTGCACAAATGGACATATGCTTTAGGAGGCATTCCACAGCACGTGAAATGTGGTTATCACTGTTGTCACATATATATTTTCTTGTTGATTTCTTTTATCATGTTTATTATGTCATATATTCAATTCTTTATTTGCGAATTTAGCCACCACTCCATAACACAAACTATACTAGAAAATGCATTGACATGTAATTACTTTAAATGTAAACATACGCGAATAACAAAGACAATCTACCTGTATTTATGTTATTTTTTCAAATTTTCAATTATCGATATATTTTATATAAAGATCGTGACTTCAAACTATTTAGAAATGGTCAGCATTTGTTACAATTATGCAATATCAAGCTTTTCCAAAACCTTCGTTTAAAATCAAACAACGCAAATTATCATATCAGGATTGGATTACATATTTTCACCATTTCATATGAAAGCTAATGCCACTATAATTTAACGGTTATTTTATATTTAACACTTCACATTTATTTGCGAAAATACAATGCCAGATGTACCGTCTGGAAAGAAAGTGGTGTCACATAACGTTACAACAAACGATTTCATTGTTTATTGTACTCGTATATCGCCAACTACAAATTGAACTGGACCATCCTTGATTAAAATGGCTCGACTACAGGTACAGTTTGAATAACAAACAACAAACTTAGCTTAAATGTTGCTGATATATGACATTTACATGATTTAAGTACATTCGTTTAAAAACAACAATGACACTGTAAACAAAGTATATTGCTTTGGCCAAAAAAATAAGTAGGTCAAGGTCATAGATGAAATTCATATGTCTAAAACGATGCATTGCCTAAGACACAAATATGTCGAAATAGATGTGTTTATCTACCGAAGTTTAAACTATAAACTAAGTTTGAAATATCTAGTGCATATAGTTGGTAAGGAGAAAGTGACATAAGAATTACTAATACTATGACTACTCTGTCCTTTGCTTGAATGTAGAAGGTCACATACGTAATTGCAGTTGCGATGTCCTACGTTAAGGTAAAACTATTAAGTTATATACCCTTTGCTTGTATGATGAAGCAGACATCCATACTTCCTATGAACTGCCCAAGATACAATATAACCCAAGTTTGCAAGGTGTAGTGCATACAGTTCCAGAGAAAGTGATCTAAATGCAAAACTTGAATGTACAAATTATTAAGTTATCTGCCCTTTACTTGGAAAGTGAAGGTTACATTCGCATTTCATAGTTCATGTTGCGATGAACTACTCAAGATACAGCTGTAAGTAAAGTTTGAAAGGTCTGGTGTATAAAGCTCGTGGAAAAGTGACCTAAAGGAAAAACTTAAATGTCACCGCCGCCGGGAAAGCAACACCTATGTTTTTATTTTTTTCTTCGAATAAGGCGAGATAGAAAGCTATAATGTATATATGGTGTTAACATATTTAAAGCATTTACACCTGATTGGCATTATAATTGAGTTAACCATGCTCTTCATTGTGAGTTGGAATGCGGTTTGTTTCTCGGTCTGAATTACGTTCTTAATTAAAAATACTCACAAGGTCAAATCTCTTAACAGGGTTCTCTTTTAATCTTCCTGATAACACATTTAAAGTGTGTATTTAGCTTAATATGCGACGTGCTATGTAGAAAATTTAACATTTAAAAGAAACACTTAGTATAATAGTGATTGCACTTAAGCAAACAAAGCGGTGGAAAGTGATTTCTAATCGCGAACACTACTGTATGCAATATGTTTTGAAGAATCTACTACTGGTTACTTAAAGCAGAAACGATTGGTCGGATTTATTAAATTTGTATAATGATCGTTTACTAAACAGTTAATATAATATAAATAATCGAAGAGCAGATGTAGTAACACAAATGACTTCGATTATAGAGTTTTACTGTTGTCATACGCCGTTCCGATACTGTGACAGACGCCATTGTTATCGACATGTCCAGTCGTGTTTAGATTGTTCACAGAAGAAATGAATTTTCTATAAGCGTCCAACCAACAAATATTTGCTTTAAACTGTTTACGTGATTTGTTTATTGCTTTGGTAGATTCTTACCGAGCAGCCAGTTTTGATTTTTCCACCTACCAACGAATCTTTTCTCTTGGTTATTGTTATCACGTTCAAGTTGGTTTAATTTCTGCTG
Organism: Cyrtodaria siliqua; assembly: GCA_037043455.1. Taxonomy (NCBI): domain Eukaryota; kingdom Metazoa; phylum Mollusca; class Bivalvia; order Adapedonta; family Hiatellidae; genus Cyrtodaria; species Cyrtodaria siliqua. The sequence continues at coordinate 71,164 of JAWPHD010002760.1, forward strand.
TATAAGTCTCCACCTGCTTGGTGATCGTTTGTCTAGAGTGTCGAGGGACCGTTTACCATCGCGATCAAGTTGCATCATTTTTCTATGAATAAAATTCCATCTAGATGCTTGCCGTTTATCCATGTAACCCTCCACCGAATTTGAATAGGGATATTTGGTTTGCAGATCTTCTAAGTATCCAGGTTCGTAGAAATCACCAGGCACCAGTACTAAACCGTCCAAATCAGAGTCACCAGTGTCGCCAAAACCTTCAGAAAAACGTTTGTAAATGCTATGACCATCAATATTGTCTCTTCCCAATACATCTGGTAAATTTTGAATTCTACCGTTGGACCAGTTTCTGTTCTTCCATCTTCCAAAGTTTCGCTTGCCTCCTCCGTACGCCCAGTTGGCATTTCTCCATCGACCAATGTTTCTTTTATGTTCTGATTCTTTAATTATGCCATCGTCGATGTCATTACCCGAACTAGCGTCTTTGTCTAATACTGATTCCAACAACGTGTCGTCAATATGAGAAAAGGGGTTGTCTTTCGCAAAATCAATTTTGTTTGTCACTTCCATCTTAGCATCCAGTTGATCGGTTGCCTGAAATATACATATTTCAATATATACATACACCTTCTCATGATATTACCTCTATTAAGAGACCACATGCATTAAGAGACCTTTTCAGTTAAGAGTTGTATTGTTTCAAATATAAAATACCTATATTAAGAGGCCACATTTGTTTAGAGACCAACGTTACTCGACCCTTAAGGTGTACTTTAATACAGGTTTGACTTTATCTATGGTTCGAATCCAACGAAAAATATTTAAGTGATGAAGCGTGTTATGATATATATATATCTATATAATTTCTACAGCTCACTGAAAACATGATTATATATTTACTGATTAAAAAGTATTTTACTAGCGGTATTTAGACAATTACACTATGTGACCCTTAAACTAAGTTTCTTTCCATTAATAATACAAACCTTACAAATGTACATTATTCCAAAAGTGACAAAGTATTGGAAAGAAAGTAATTTCTTTTATTACATTTCTATGCGTGAAAGATCGAGATTTCTCAGTGCAAGAATATTCTTAATCGCTAAATACTAATAACTAACTCAGAACACAATAATAACTAACGTTGCTAACTCAGAACACAATAATAACTAACGTTGCGACGTTGAGGCGTGACGTCAACAAAGTGTTGCTGACGTCGACGTCATCCGCCGATAACGTTCAATAAAGCAAATATTTGTTTGAAAAACGTAATTTAAAATGTAATAAATAGATTATTTAACTGCTGGGACCGATTATTGGGTAATCCTTCACTTGATGGTATACGTGCTTTGTTTTTTCATTCACTCGCGTGCGCTCGTTCGTGAAAAGAACCACACGTCTACCACTCGTGAAGGATTTCCCTATAATCGATCCCAGCAGTTAAATAATCTCTATATAAAGGTCCTGTGCACTTGCCATGAAGTATGTGGTGTACTACTATTCCTATAAGATGTTATGTTCGTCATGTATGGAACTACTGTTTATAAACAACTTGGGGTGTAAACTGTGAAATATTGTTTCAGATTTGGTTTGTTCATAACCGCTGCTCCCAACTAAATTCCCAACGTTTTGGGCGAATTTGGCGAGATATTGAGAGATTCAACGAGACTTTCAAAAAACATATTTTTAAGTTAATTTAATAATAATGTCTTACGTTTAACTTATAAAAAGAAGCAAAGACGTTAGAAAGTTTAACTGATGCATCAACAATTGACGTTGTACGTTTACTTACAACATGACGTCACGCAAACGTCGACGTTATGTGCGTGAAAAAAACGCGCGAATACATTCTGCTAATCGGTAGTGGGCGCTTTAATTGGCCTAATATGCCCAGACAGATATCTGTAAGTAAGACATATGCATGACACGGTCCAGCTGGCTGAGACTAATAAGGATGAGGATATTAGCAGGAAATGTAGCATTCACTGAACGCGTCTAACCAAACTAAACCATTCCATTTGAATTGAATTGAATTGGGGTTTTAAGGCGCACCAACACATGAAAAGGTTATATGGCGCCTAACAGGCATGAACATGCCAGGCTCATCTTCCATGTACATCAAGATAATTGCGTAGTCTAGATCATCTGTTACGCTTGATTACTTTTAAGACAAATATCTAGAAGCTTTCTCCTATTTGTTTTACTCGCCATTTTATATATTTTATTCTGATGTCGTTTTTTGACCCACTGACACACACACACTCGCACGCACGCACATACACAAACACACACACACACACACACACATACCAGACTGACAGAAATACAATGCATTATTATATACTCGGTAAAAAAAGTTTAGGACCAGGGTATATAAAATCATATAAATCTAAAACTAGTGGACTGAATTTAAGTATCTATTTTTAGAAACCAAGGTCTACCCTACCCGGGTAATTTGGTACCAGAAACTTTAAATTCAAAACAAGATTTGATTTTAAAAAATATCGCGAACACACAAAGGGTCTGTAAAATATGTTGCAAAGTCCATAAAAAGTAACAGTTACGGGCACATTCGAGTAACCAATAAAAATATCGCAAACTTTCATTGTAAACGATAATTATTGTTGATTGTTGATCTATTGTGAATTATCAACTGAGGTAATAAGGGTTATGGTCGAATGCCATGGTTCAGCGATCATTGTACGGGTTCGAACAGTGCCATGGTTCAAAACTTTTTTTACAGAGTATATATATTTATAAATAAAAAATAGGAAAACATCATCAATATATTATTAAACGTGGATGGTCAAACCTATTTTACGGACATGTTGTTCCGATTTAAAAAACAATCTCCACAAAGATTCAAGACTTGTAGACAAGGACCTATTTCCAACGCTAAACGTTCATTGAGAAGGCATGTAAAGCTTGCTTATGCTATAGATGTTTTAAAGATGAATGGTAATAAGGCAAGTTCATTTAAAAATAGAATAGGTTGATCAGGTTATAATGGATAAAATATGCTTAGTGTGACGATACCAAATAGATAAATTTAAGTATGAAGACACAAATGCGTATGGACAATGCAGTGGTGTAGAAGTAAGACGCAACCTACTAAGCCAGCGATGCGAGTTTTTACTCCATTGGAGATGTCATGTTTTAATTTAATATTATTTATGTATATGTATTCCCTTCACTTTGTTATTAATTATTTTGTTTTTGTCTTTCATATATGCTGTATATTTTATTTTTCTCTACATTTTGCAAAATTAACAATTATAAGGATTAATAATATTCGCCTTTGCTAGCAGCATCTGTCTGCTCGTCACTTGATGCGATGCTGATGACAGGCCCGTCTACATTTCTTTCAAAGGCATGTTGATTGCCCAGTAGCGCTTTTCCGCCTCAATGACACGGTTACAGCAAGACCGTCATTCTCTCGCAGTAATTGTTTCCATGTCTTCAGTTGTTATTTTCTATGTGTCTTTCCATTTATATGGTACTTTTTTCATTGCAATTCTTGCTTTAAGGATACCCCAGATCAATTCTATCGCACTAAGATCCGCATGATAGGGAGGAAGTCGTATTGAAGTGTGACCAAGTGCTTCAAGAGTTGACTGTATACTATTTAGGGTCCGGCTTGTACTTCTTACATATGTCTAGCAGTTCAACTTCAGCATATCTGGTGAGAATGCAATTATATCTGCCTTGCTTGTAGACTGGCTGGGGCATTTGTCTTCCTGGATATTGTGGTAAGGTACGTTATCCAGAACAAGGACTTAGTTTGGTGGTAAATTAGGGATTAACTTTTATTTTAACCATTTTAAGGGTGCCCTCCGGTGAATATCAGAACAGTAAGAATTTTTAAATTCCCTGTTTTTTATGAAGACTAACATATTACTAGTTAGTTTCTGGAAAAATAATGATGGGTCGGTGATTTAACTTTTTCGCAAAATTAATCTTTAGTAATACACTCTCACAGTGTGGTTTTAAATTCTGAATCAGCTGCAAATTGTGTATGGCATCTTATATGTGTGTAGTATGGTTTGCAGAACAGGTATCGATTGTCCGTCTTTTTTAATGTAATAGTTCATACTTTAGGACGAAAAATTAAGGGTTGTGGTATTTTTATCACCATCTGAAAAATTATTACATCCCTTGTCATTACCCCACCCAGTTTACTATAAATTGCATTTTTAAATTTGTGATCAATCAATTTTTCATGATAAAGGAACAGTAAACTTTTTGAGATATTTTGTTTACAATATATACAAGACCTGAGTTTAAGAATGAAAAATTAAAAATTGGGGGTCGGTGTGCATATAAGAAAGATATTCAAAAAAACTGAGAAAAAAATGTGCTTTTTTAGATTTCGACGAGCTCTGACATATAACGGCATAGGTCTGTAACAAATAATAGGAACAATACTTTTTATTGCTGCCTCTGTATATCCTAACACATGTCTTTGTAAAGTTTAAATTAAGTGAATATCTTAAACGGTTTTTGAGAAGTACCCCTTCCCCCATTTTGGCTTATGTTAAAAATTGTCAATTTTGGGCACAAAATATGAGGTCCAAAAAAAATCTAAAAAAAAATCATTTTTTTTGCACTTAAATATCCCTATTGGGCATTAGTTTGTTACTGTATAATTATTTTTTCCAGTTTTATTATAATTTTTGAAATATAACAAATGTAAATTTCCGGAAGTGCAAAAATCCAAAACCTCAGCAGTGGCCACCCTTAAGAAGTTCTTAGAATGCATCTCATCATGGTAATTGCCGTTCGCAGATTTTGCCCTAACAAATAATTCCGCACTCCTTATGAATCCATTTTCAGATCCTGCGTGCACGATAATCAGTCTCTCTCCACAGGAAATAGGCACCATAACCGATATTTCATCTGACTGCCAGCATTTCTGTGTCGCATGCTATGAATGTACGTAAGTTTCGTCAGTATAAACTATGGTTCTCCCATCATCACGATATTTCTTCATTTGCCTTAAAAATCGTATTCGGGCAAGCACAACATCTGTTATTTCCACTAAACCGCTTCAGTTGAAACCACATAGTTTCCAAGAAAAGCCAAGCTCCTTGGAAGATTCGCCTCATCGCCCTTCTCGTGAAGTGCATCCAAAATTATCTGTGTCGTTGGCAAGACCTATTGAACCGTTATTATTTCATTTACAGTGCGTCTCAGAACACATTTGTCAAAATCATCAAGTTTCAGCGGCTTAGGTCTGGGCATTCGTAATTCCAGCGATGTGTCTTCTGAAGTTGATGATGCCAATATATAAAGTGCAGACGCAGAAACCCCAATGTAAAGTGCTGCCCGTTCTGTTAAAGCAACTTCCAGTGGTACATGCAGCTCCCCGGCGCCTCCTTCGTCTTTTTTTAAAGCAAATTAACAAGTAAACTGTACTAAATACAAAACTTTGGTGATAATTCGTTTTTTTTAGAATAAAAACAAACCACACCACAACTAATGAAACACCTGCTTTAAATGTATGTTTAAATATATTGGCTTCATACATAAGCTGTATTGGGGGGGCCTCCTCCACAGAAACAAAATTCATTTCATGGATAACCGGTCATCTCCGGAGCGCTGTGGTCTAGTGGTAGAGCGTTGGACCCATTATCTAAAAGTCGTGGGTTCGATTCCCGTCATTGCCATATGCGTTGTGTCCCTGAGCAAGACACTTTATCTGCATTGCTTAGTACTGGTTCTACCCAGGAAGACAATCGATGTAAAATAAATAAGTTTAAACTTAAACAAAATTCAACACCTCCATTTTCGCATGCAATTGTATGTCTAACAGTGATTTACAGTTACCAATACACATTTTCTCCTCTCCCAAATACAATTGGCTGGAAATTGGTCCATAAAATCTAGAGTCGAAGACGATGAAGACAATGAACTCTGTGAATTATATATCGGCACTATTTAGCCCTGAAGATTATTATGACTGGAAAACTCAGTGAAATCAGTGCGGTTTGAATAAAAATCATTTTCCGCGGCGATAAACAAATAATTCTGATTAAAGTAGGACATATATTCTAACAGCAGTACTAAAACTGTCCACATTAACGCCATATTTATCATTATCAAACAAATGTGTGTACTCCGAGTTCAGAACAATATTCCCGAATTCATTTGTAAGGGTGTAAGAGTGGCATAACAGCGGAAGTAATTATGTTGGTTTGACGTTAATGTCAGACTTTCTAAAATAAAAAAAAATCTTTAACATATGTTAGATATTTATAGTTCTCTATGGAACCATTCTACCGTTTTAATTTACATCGGGGACATACAAATCAATGGAACTTCGTATTTGTTCGAGGTTTATAGACAAGGGTAATCATCAGTTGACTATACATGGTTGTTTATTCCGTCGTATCCTAAATTATAACGTAACATCATGTTTCAATTACTAATGTGTCACTTGTTACAATCTGAATTGTTAGAAATTACGTTTGACAGGATGTAATATATTACAACTATATTACATTTTATTTTATGCTTGCCAGTGATTTATATAATGTTTTTAAACAGTAAAATTACCATAAATAAATTCCACTGTTTTTTTGGAACTACTTTTTTCTGTAGTGATTACCTCTCTTTAACAATATTATGTTGAATCATTTTTCATGCTGATAGTTTGATGTTTGACGTGATACCTATATCTTTAATAAGTTGTTTAATAAACATGATAAATGGTATTGTTTATTTCACGGAATATGTTTTAATGAGGCTACTCTTTAGAATACTGTTTTTGGGCCACTCGTGAGAATACTGTTTTGGGAGCTCACAAGATGAAATAAAGTTGCATCTTCCACGGAAAAAAACAAATATCCCTCTATGTCTTTAATGACTTCGTTGATAACAGCGGTAGAGCCAGGGTATTTACAAATGTCCAATTCAGATCCCACTCGACTTGTCGACTATTGACGGCGTCTGTTACATCACCGTTTAACCATAATGTACTGTTATATAATTTCAATATAAAGCAGATTCATTACGTGGTCCCGCCTTAATTCCATTAAGCGATGGGAACGCCTATATTAGCAGGATTTTATAATGGATTTTTCGAGAATAAAACACGTTTAAAAACATTGTTTACCGAAAAAATGCCATAACCTGTTTAAAGTTTAAATAAAATGTATTAATTTTACAATATGCAAACTTGTTAAGCCGAAATTAAAGTTTTATTTCATACCCCAGCCAACCCCGTTTTCGCTTCTTGGAGAATGGGTTGGATGGGGTATAAAAGTTAATGCTCGGACCACTTAATGGACAATATAACTGAAATATTTCTGAGTAGATTACATACATCAAACCACAGAAATCATTGAATAATAAAGTAAAGCTCGATAAATACAAACAGATTTTGCTTAAAAATCATTTCTCAAATATTTGAATCTTTTATTCTTTATTTATCTTTAACCTTCATTTCGACTACAGAAAGATGTTAACCTATTAACCAGTAAGCTTCAATTGGATTTCACTTGACGAATGCATATCACGTAATTCTCTATTATAAAATGATGAAGCATGTTGCGTTGGTATTAACTTGTTTTTCATATCAGCGCACATCCTTTAATGCGGATGACATTTCATGCTGTGTGCTCCACTAAGAACGTAATATCATTTCCAGACAAATAATTACCATGATAGAACATAAAACGCTAATATTATACGGACAAAGTATTTCCCAAATAACACATCAAGTAAACGTGGCTAACATGCTATACTGGATTGCCTCAAGGAATATTTCAAGAAAGCGTGACAAAAAAACGTCTAATCCGTCTAACTGGTCTATTAGGTTATCTTCACGTTATAATATCTGTGTTAGTCGTATTTGGCTCATCAACGTCATCTTTATTATATGTCTTAATAAAAGTCTCATCATGGTTTACAATAAATATAAACATAAATAATACATCGTAAACAATATGAGATAGCCATGCCATTCTAATTAACATTATAAGAGAGTATCTAGAGTTAAACAAAACACAATCAACACATTTTAAAAGTAGCATATAACACCAAACTCAAACGATTCTAACATTTATCAAGTTACACATTAATACTAAGAGTGTAAATGATGCTAATCTATGTATAAAATATGCACTAAAAATGGGTATTGTAAGAGTTGACAAAATAAAAAAGCACTATTGCGCATTAGTTAGAAAAAAATTAAAACATCTGGCCTTGAATTCACCAACCATTCTCGAGAATATTCTTAGACTTAAGCCCAAGTATGAAATTTCAATTACATATAAGTTTAAAGTATAAACGTTCACAACAAGTTGCTGTGTATACATATCAGCAATACTAATAAATATAAAATGCATACAATTGTTTATCTTTGAAGGGCATGAGAATATTTGTGAATTAAATTTGAGTACTTTGGCTTAAGTCTAAGAATATTCTCAAGAATGGTTGGTGAATTCAAGGCCTGTTCTCCCCTTTGATCAGATCACAAAAGAACTGATTAGGAACATTTTCATCATAGCAAGCTGCATATATGAATACAGTCCATGAATCTAAATCTTTTGTAAGCAGATATTAATCTTTCTTTGTCAATTCAATTTAATTTAGTTTTAATTAAGGGATAAACATGTTACAATGTCCATCGCCATCAGCACTAAGGCGGTAATACATGCAAGACAAACGAAATACAAATACAAATATACACATTTATTATATAACCTATAAATAGACGCGTTTTCATTGACTAAAAAGTAATTTTTTAGAAAAAATATCTAGCGATATTGACCTGTTTTTTTGATATTGACCTGTTTTATATAATTGTTTTTTTGATATTGACCTGTTTTATATAATTGTAAATTGAGGGTTATATAATAAAACAGTTATGGACTTTTCAGCTGTTATACATGATGTTGATATGCACCAAAAAATCATTATTGACCTCGGCTATCGCCTCGGTCAATAATGATTTTTTTGGTGCATATCACATCATGTATAACAGCTGAAAAGTCCATAATTGTATAATATTAAAACATGTTCTGGAGAAGAGCATGAGACATATTTAGTATGAGTAAACAGTTTTAAGAATAAACAAGTAATTATAGCATACATCTTTTTTCGTTGTTCGCAATTCCCTGATATAGTTCGAAACACAAACAAATATTATGTAAAGTACTTGATCCATCTCTGACCTATATATATAACTCTATCGTGTGATTGCACGAGCTTCACGAATACCAATACCATAATACATATTTGCAATTTGTAAACATAAGGCATTGTGAAAACAGTTTAGGGTTTGTATGTCACTATATTATTAGAACTGTTATATAAATATACAATACAATATAATAATAATAATAATTATAATAATAATAATAATAATAATAAAACACTAGACGGGGTTACTTTTGCAAAAAAAACATATTCTCCTCCACACTCTCATTGTAATGCAAATGAAACAACCTGCGCAAAGCACGTCGTCTCGATATGGTGAACATGTGTGCCATGTTATTTCAAAATCCCTCAAGCGGTTCAAGAGATATGGAGCGGACACGAAATATAGTGCATATGACCTTCGACCTCTAAGTGTGTCCTTGACCTTGACCGGACTGGCTGAAAGTCTCGATATGGTGCACATTTGTGCCAAGTTATTTCAAATGAATTAACCACAAACGTCGAATAAGTATACTATTAAGAATAAGTTGTTCTTAGTCAAACGTTGTTCAAATCATTCTAGTATACGCGAACTCCTAGTTCTAAAGTATACGATTTGCACGCATGCTTGAGGCGGCTAATTTTACATAATGAAAGAAACTCTATGATGCTATGGAAATATACATAGTAAATTCAATGTTTCAAATGTATCAGATAAGATTTCGTATGCCTTTTCAAGAAAAAGTTGAAATATTTCCTTTCTTGTCTAAAATGGTGAAACAAATAAATATAAATACATAAGTATACTCATAATTGATTCTAATCGCAATTTTGCGGCATTTTCCTTTGAATATTGTCATTCTCTAAATTTCGTTAACGTAACACTGTTCTAATTGAATCGGTATATCACATTTTCGCGCATGCGCACAATTTGTGTAAACCGTTAATTTCCATGAAATTAACAAAATATGCTGTATTTTAGACACAACATGCGCATTTGCTGAAAACGGCTCTAAAGGAAAATATTCAAAATAAAAGTCGAGAAAATTAAAATGCAACGAAACCATTCTAAATAATAAAGAATGCAAATACAATATGATAAAACCGTTACAGCTCAATCACGCGTTCGATACTGACTAGTAACAGGACATGGGGCACTTTTTTACTTAACATCCTTTGTTGGTGCCCAATGCCATGCTACAAATTGGTATTGGCCTTTCTCAAATCCTATATCTGTTAAATAACAAGCAAGGTTTTACGCAATCATAAAATAGCTGCCGAGAGACATCAAGCAACAGGTGTTAAAACAATATTGAAAACACGGAGACATAAACACGCCACCACCGTTTTTTCTTACATTCTTCCCGAATCTTACCAAGCATTTTATCTTGCTACCAAGCATTTTGAATCAATGTGGGCGACCTCGCTTCTTTCTTTTCAAATACCTTGACATGCCTTACATATTGATTACAATTCACCCTTGTAACACGACGTGCTAGAAGTACACATCAGCACAGAAATATCAGAAATACAATTGTTCACATGTAAAGGATACGTGTGCGTTAGCGCGTGCATTACAACACATATAAACTGTTCACTGTTACCATGTGTAATAATAAGATTGAGTTATCAAAGTAAAAAATGTAAAGGAACTGTTGCTACCTTACCATTAGCAATAATGAAAACCATAATAATGAAAAATAAAAAAAAAATGGAAATAAGCAGGGTTGAACCCTCCTTTCTCCGGCACTAACACTAGGCTAGTCAACTGCGCTACTTCGGCCAGTGAATGTTTCATGGCTAATACACGTATAATAATAATAATAATGACTACATGCTACATTACAGTTAACTGGTTTACGAAAACGTCATTTCAGCAAGTGAAACGGTAACCTTTCAACATTGCAAAACATGTGTTTATACCATTTAAGTATTTCAGACGAGTTCTCTAGGAATTCAAGTTGTAAAGTATGTTTATAGCCACTTACATGAGTCACAGTCTCTTTACTATAGACAGATAAAAAACAACATATAAGGGTCGGCAGCTGAAGGCAGCTGAATAAGAACAGAAAGAGCAGTATTACATGTTGTAGCTGGCAATTCACGTATTACACATATTGATAATATAATTACTACGTATGTATGCACACACGTATATGGCGAATTAATAGACACAACTCCGTGTATGCAATGAATGGGTCACTCTCTGACCCTATATCATTTTGTTTTAGTAATATGTTTCTAAAACAATACTTGGTTCCCATACATAATATATGTTACAGTACAGTAATCATGGTAATGGAACAAATAAAGAACATTGACTGATACGTCAACCGACATGTGATAGGGGTTCGCTAGAATAGGCCACAAAGTAAGAATGGGAACCGTACTGTAATATATAGTAACAGTACAGTAAAAATGGAAAAATAAAGAACACTGACTGATACGTCAACCGAAATGAGCTCGCTAGAATACGTCGCTTAATCCAATGTACATATACATTAAAATACATATCTATTAAAGAGTGAATTCATAGACTCTACACTATAATACACAATGGGTAACTCCCATAAACAAAAGCTGTAACTATAATACACAATGGGTAACTCCCATAAACAAAAGCTGTAACTATAATACATAATGGATAACTCCCATAAACAAAAGCTGTAACTATAATACACAACTAATATAAACACTGTGATTATGTGGATCAACGAATGTTTGATGGTGATAGTCACTATATATATCAAGAAGTGAGTTCCGTCATTAGCTAATAGGTATCGCTTTGAATGGGGTGGCGGTGGGGTAAGCAAATCCGTTACCGACTGCTTCTATGTACAAACTGCAATGTTTAGCGCTGATCAGAAAGAATCAGATTACTACTGTCCAGTTCAGCATTACGTGGTCCGAGTATTAACTTAAATTAAGTAATGTTAAGCTGCTTATCGCATTTTTTCAGTAAAAATGTATTTAAACATGTTTAATTGTCGAAATATCCGCTATAATAAGCTGTTCCATCGCTTAATGGAATTAAGGCGCGAACACGTAATGAGAAAGTAGTCCCCACTACATAAATCATGCATAAAAATGATTATGCTTATTGCATACATATATTTGTTGAACATATTGTTTAATAAACACAGAAATTGAATGTAAGGCGTTTTTTTTCCTTTTTTCTTTTTTTTGGTGATATTAATAACATTTTAGAAAATAATTCAGCTCATATTATTAAGTACATAGAATATTAAAGGGACACATGACAATCTTGATTTCTTTTAAACACGCGGCATCCCGTTAGTTTCTACGCATTTGGAAAATTATTATTTATAGGAAACTCTTTTTTATCCTTCCAGTTATTAATAATTCTTTCTTTAAATAGTTCACAGGAATAGTTGTTGGTTATACTATACCAATTATATACGCTAACCTAGAATACAGAAAAACATTGAAATCTTCAAATTGTATTTGCTTTCCTTTAATTATATGCAAAAGGGTATGAAAGTGGAACTTTGGAAACGGCCGAACACGATAATACTAAATATTGCAGTCTCGGTTTCATTGAGACTGTTCATGAACGGTAGTAAAATATGCTTGCTATCGTTCACGCCCCCTAGTCCCGGGTTGAGCAGAACTCAATATTCATAAAATCAGTAGTACAGAAGTTTAACAGTAATTGCATGCATCGATGGCATGCATATGTCGGAGGACATGCCATATATACTGCCATGATTATGCAAGTTGAAGATGCTTATTTTACTGCGAAGAGATTGTCATGTGAACCTGAGACATAAATGTACATTACAGTATTTTTTTTACAATAATAGATTGTGACTGTTTTATTTGATGAAATAAAAATGAAATGATTCATACAACTGATTTTGAAAAAATATATTAAACTATTATAGTAATATCTTTTTTTATTTACACTGAACAAAATTGCTAAGTATCAACTTTTGTATCTTAACTAATTTCCTTATTTTAAATATATTTTAGAATAGATATATAAGTATTTTGTTTTGACCCATAGTTTGTAAAACATTTATTTTTTGTTTAAATTGTTACATCTTTTGAGAGTTACCCTTTATATGAAAACATGAAATGTACTGATAAAACAAATAACATGAGTCAAAGATCGCTTAAAGATATAAAATTCTTAAAATTGGTATGCAATAATAGAAAAAAACATAAAAATTTGACCCATTTATCGCAGATTTTCCGTCTATAAAAAAAATGAAATATGGATAATCTTAAATTACCTCCCTTTACATTGAATGTTGTTTGAAATTCAAGTAACTGTAATTCAGCGTTAACATTAAATATTTCGAAAATTTCTTTTGCAAGCGCATTTGTAGTGGTAATGCTAGTAAAACATGATGTCAAAATAATTTAACTGGCATATTTTAGAATTAGGAACATCGAAAGCTTCACTTCGAAGTACTTAATAAAATCCAATATACCCAGTTGTATAAGTGTTATAACTTATTTCTAAGAAAACACATTGACTTAAAAGTTTTTAAATATGTTCATGCAATCAGAGCAGACGATTTACACTCATTATTTTGCAGTTTAACCATTTAACTGTAACTCTAATCAAGCTCAAAATACACAAAACAATGAGAATAGTATTGACATATTCTTAGGTTGATACTTAGCAATTTGGTTTAGTATATATATATATAAGTATGCGTTCACCTTTCTCAAAGAACGGGGGCGTTTGATGCTTAAATATGTTCGTGTCGTACCCTTTACAGTTTGTTCTGTTGTTACTCTGGCTTCTGACAAGTCATCAAGTACTTGATTTCTGGCTTTGTGGCTTTCTAGGCTTTTGTTTTTTTATATTCATATATACATGATCATGTACTTTCTCTCATTGCCCTCTGTCATTGTATCGAAATTCGCAGACCCATTAGTAGTTTTCATGTTTTGGAGCGGACAAGAATTATAAGTATAAAATTACAAAGGGCGATGAATTTAAATTAAATGAAGATTTATGGTTCTTGCATTCTTCCTCTCCAGCTATCATTAAGTGAATTTCACTGCAGTCCTGTTATTAGTTTTTAAGTTATGTAGCGGAGACGAAATGCATAGTAACATGTGCTTTTTTCGTACAATAACCGGTGCAGTGTTTTCAAGAAATAACTGGTGCCTAAATGTCAACACTTTTCCTTTCTACCTAGTCAATGGAAAATACGTTCATCTCGTTTAATGGGGGGCGTCCGTGGCCGAGTGCTGAGAGTCTCTGACTTGCAATCACTTGCCCCTCACCGCTGTAGGTTTGATCCCTCAGGGGCCTAGGAATCTTTATGTGAGGAAGCTATCCAGCTGGCTTGCGGAACGTCGGTGGTTCTACCCAGGTGCCCGCCCATGCACGAAAATTGCCCGGAGGGGCACCTGGGGTCTTCCTCCACCAGTGGAAGCTGGAAAGTCGCCATATGACCTTAGCTGTTGGTGCGACTATAAAATCCAATTCAATTCAATTCAATTCATCTCGTTTAATAACTAACCCTAGTGCTTTTTAAACATATTTTAAGTACCATTCTAGTACAAAATGTTAAACAGGAAATAAAAACAGGAAAATTTATATCACTGTCGTTTAAATTTGCAAAACGTTAAAAACGTCAAGAGTGAGTGTCTTGGATTAGTTATTATAAAGCTCAAGTACTGCTTTGTGGTACAGAAATGCGAATTATATTGCTTAAACTTTCTAATGTTCCGTGCACAAGAGGTTTTCGTATAATTACACGTTTTTTTACTATTTTTGTCTGGCCTTTTCGAAGAGAAAAAAAGAACTATATGTACTGGACCTTTCACACCTTGTTAATAGTTGTATCTTGCGTAGTATATCGCAACGTGATAAAGGAAACGCGGATGTGACCTTGACCCTCCAAGCAAAGGTCAGATAACTAAATAAGTTTTACATTCAACTTTTGCGTTTAGGTCATCTTCTCACAAACTGTATTCACTAGACATTTCCAACTGTGGTTACTGTTGTATCTTGGTTAGTACATCGAAACGTGACATAGGAAATGTGGTTGTGGCCTTCACCCTCCAAGCAAAGGACAGATATTTTTATAATGTTTACTTTTGCGTTTTGTCCACTTTCTCATGAAGTGTATGCGCTAGACCTTTTAAACTTTGTTTTATTATTGTATCTTGGTTAGTACATCGCAAAGTAACATAGGCAATGCGGATGTGACCTTCACTCTCCAAAACAAGTATTGCGTTTACGTCACTTTCTGACGAAATATAATTATGCACTAGATGTTTTAACCTTAGATTATTGTTTAATCTTTGGAAGACAAAAAATTCCATTTTGACAGAGTTATATCTTAGGTAGTGCATCTTTTTGGACACATGGGTAAACGATTTCATTTTGTTTTTAAACAGATGGACTTAAAGGCCTGTCCCCGTTAGACGAGACGTGTGAATGCGCAGATTTCTTGCTTATGTTTTCATTCACATGCTCCATATTTACGGTTTGAAAACTTTCCGCTAGCAACTGTAAACTTATCATCTATTATCGAGGGACGCTGTTTTATTTCAGCAAGTAACCGTCTAGGTTCGCCAGGCCTTAGAACTCTCAGTGACCAAGAAGATCTGTAATCCTCATTCATCCCATTGTCATCCCAATTAAACAGAACAGTGTAAGTAAGCAAATCCAAACCTGGATATATACTCTAACAGACTATGCAGGATTTAATTGGCAATAAAAGTGAAAGACAAGGATGATAATGTTAGTTATGAAAAAAAACAAAAAAACAAGAAAGACACTCAGTAAATACTCAATACCTTGACAGAAGCCAAAGCAATAAGACAATTAACCGTTAAGAAAATACTGAAGACGCAAATTTAACGTTATTACCTTTATTTTCAGGATGTCGGTATACGTCTTCATATTGCATATAAAGGTCAACATTATGTAATAATAATAATAATAATAATAATAATAATAATATCTGTTTTGCAAGAGAAGTATATATTTGGCTACAAGCCAGTCTAACATATGGTCCTCATACAGACAAAGAGGAAAGTATAGTGCCGAACTGTAAATGGGTCAGGCACTTAACATGAAGTTTTATAAATATTTAATTTTAGTTTTATAAATTGTCTATACTTTTTTAAATGAACATGATGAACATAAATACAAATGCCGAAAGCCACAAAGCATATATTCAGTGACTTGATAGAAGCCCGAACAACAAGAGAATAAAACCGTAAAGGACATGCTTAGACATTATTGGAGAGAAGCATACAAATTTACCGTCCTGTCACGAACATAAAATAAAAATAAAACCACAGAAAGCCACAAAGAAAGTACTTAATGACTTGACTGGCGCCAACGTATAAATATAATAAACCGTTAAGGGCACAACCAGACATCACATGGTCCACAATTAATATGTCCGGTCTTCACACAGTCAAAGAGGAAGGCATAGTGGCGAACAGTAAATGGGTCAACCACTAAAAATGCATTACTATGCAAAAATGATCAGGGTCATACATAGCCTATTTTTATAAACTTGTTGACAAGTAGATATAAATATAAACATAAAAGGGTGCACAATAGGGCTACCGCCTTGGAACGGTCAGTGGTATAAAAGGTCGCTGGGGTTTAAACCAGGTTTTAGGGTGCATCAAACCTCACTCTTACACTATTGTCATCCCAACAAAACGGGACAATGTAAATAAAGATATCCCCGCCAGGTTATATTCTCTAACATTCTAATATCAGTACTACGCACGTGGATATGGAGTCATCAAATAAATATAAAATTGAAACAAATATTTTCAAAATCATACGACCTTAGCATTTTCAGGAGTGGGTGTGTTTTGAGCACCACTTCAATAGTTGACCAAGAACAAAAATTACACGGACATTTCTTAACGATAAACTGATAGACAGTTGATCTAGTTCTGCGATATAGTAATATTGTAATTATAGTAAGATCGCAATATTGTCTCAAATGAAAATGTGAAATAACCATTGATGCTAAATATATAGCATGATCCTGTTGTATGATTAATGACATCCCATCGCTATTGTTACACGTTTCTTTGTTAACTCACAATCTAAAGTTACTATTTTGGTTTAAGAAATCATTATATACGTACTAACACAGAAAAAGAACAGCACATGAATATAATGAATATTTAATTTTGTTATAAAAAATGATAAGTCTATCGATTATACAATCATAGCCACTGTGATATAGTATGTAACGGTTATAATAAATAACTATTAATAACGTTTAAATAAATTTAAAAGTAAAACAAGAAATATGTTTCCAAACCACACTTACCAGTGCATTATAATGTAAAAGAATTATTCCAAAAAGTGTCCAAATGGGTGTGATGGTTGCCATCGTTGCAGATATTGGAAATATGGGATGTTTAACAGAGTTTATATAGGGACATTTCACCACTGCTAGGATCCAAGAGAAGAGTGATATCAGTGTATTTGTCAACGTAGTGGTAACGATTCACGCCATTCTCCATTCCCTTTGATCAAATGTGGATTTCTTATACTAATGGTAATGTTCCATCAAGCACAACTCATACAAGAACACCTCAAAGAGTTGAAAAAAAGTCATGATATAATGACGCACTGAAGTAGAAATTAAGTCTAAGATTTGAAAAAAACATAAGCAAAGTATGCTTCCAAGGAGAAATAAATAAGCATATTTAATAAGTCAATGAACAGGACAATACATGACATAAAGAGTGGTGAAGACACGGTTACCGACTTGGAACTGTCAGTAGGCAATAAGTCCTACACGTTAGCTTAATCGAGTTTATGTGTACACAGCCTCGCTATTATCCTGTCTTCAACGCTATAACGCGATTCAAAGCAAGTCACTATTATCTCAGAAAGTATGTACTTCATATTTAGAAACAAGGAAGGTCAAAATGTACAAAGTACATCATGTTAGGAAACAAACATATCGCACAGGGTCCGTATTCAACAACTTAAGTGGAAAATAATAAAAAGATAAGATTTTTACATATTTTTAAATATACTCATTAACCTCTCAGAGACACTACAAACAATCAATTTTTAATAAGATAATTATATAGCTGTAGCCTATATCATGTATATTAAGAAAAAGTCTTAAATCGATTGAAAAAAAGGTGGTTAAAAATTGATAAAATTTGACTTAGGTTAATATATTGTTAAGAAGCTTTATGAATACGGCCCCAGGACAATACTACCGTGTTTAGAGTCAAACATAACGTATGTCCTCTTGAATAAAACCTGTTTTTGTATAATTGTTTACATACCAAGGAGCATTAAGCAGAAAAGTATTTCCAGTAAAATACAATAAACATGATAAATCTGTTTCTTTTTACTAAATGTAATTGCAATGACAACATCTCAAATGTGTATGATATCGAGATCCGCTTCAGGTTGTCTTCACCTTAAACATGTTAAAGCCCCGAATAATTATACCAGGGAGAAAAATTGAGTAATGTGTTTCAAAACCGTCCTCACAGCATGCTGACGCACAAGCACCAAAAAGAATTCTATTCCATTTGTCAATAAGTTATGGCAACACTTCTGTGATTGATAAAGTACCAAAGTGACATATATCTACAGATGACAATTCAAGGAAGATTGTTATTTACCATTATAATTATAGAGATTATTTCACTGAATTGATTATAGGGATCATTGCCAATATGTTCAATGGTTGTGTTACTTTGTTATATAACTCTATATAACTATGAATCACAAAACTCATTTTGTCTAAACAATGAAATATGGTTGAATTAAAATGTATTACATTAAAAACATTTAAAACACGTAATCAATAAAATGAATTCATTTATAAAAACATGCTGTCTTTGTTATTGAGTTAAAATCACCTTCCATTTATTTCTACGTATTAACCAGTGTAACATAGTGTTATGTAGATGTAAAATATATCCCCATTAATGAATTCCTTCTGTCTTGTTTAGTTGGTATGCAGATCTTCAATGCTCCAATTTGTATAAACATTAACAGGGTCAAAATGACCACATTGTAGGATAATTGCCCATTAATCCGGACCACAAGTATGCTTAGCTGTCACTTGCATTTGGGGGTTTAAGCCTTAATAACGTAATATTAATTTCTTGATATAAACAAAGGTCTATTGTTTCAAGATTTAAAATGGATGTAATAAAACATTAGTACCGCTTTGAAACGACCATCACAGTTCATGTGTTTGAAACAAATGGCATGCCATTCACATTTTAAAAAATAACGCATAACAAAGACAACACAAATAAACAGAAAAAACAGGATTATGTTAAGCTGTCAAAGATATATAACGGTTTGGACTACATCGTAGTCCGGCACATGCAATCGCAGTTAGGCAGAATACAATATTTCAAAATATCCTATTACACTCCTGGGGAATCTGTACGTATTACGAGAACAGGTGAGTGTATAGTACGAAAGGTTAGATCAATGGAATTTATAAAAAAAACTTCAACGGTGTTTATTTTGTGAGGCTTATCATGAAACTCGATAATTTCAAACACAAAATGTATACTTGGAATTACTAAAGTAAAACCCGATAATCATGGTTATGTTTTCAGTTTTGTTCACTCTTTGTTATGTGTATAGAGGATCGTACATGAGTACTCATTCATTATTGAATTTATTGAACGAGTTGGCATTATATCATTTTTGCTAACGAGATTAATAAATTTAATAATGAATGAGAACGAATGTTAGATTCTATATATCACATACTTTTATTGCATTTTGCCTGTCGCTTTAACACGCGAAACCGACATAAACCGTGGGAATTGGATCACAGTTATTATCAATTTTTTTGACAGCGCTTACTAGACTCTAGTGGCATATCGAAAATATAGAATGGTGTTATTCCACTCCCACACCGTAAGTTATTTGATAAATCTAGTTATTCCATTTCATTGTCGTAATTTGTAAAAATGATTTATACAATACAATAATCAAAGTATCACATTTATGAAAAACAATTACCAAAGCTGTATGGGTAATGTGAAAGTCATATCACTATACCTGTGCCAAAACATGTCAACTACTTAAACTAATTTAACTGTCTGCAAGTGTATGCTACGAAGTAGATAGGATCACCGCACTAAAAGCTAGGATATACATCAATAGCTGAGATTCGAATCCCACTGAGAGCTCGACTTGTAAGTGAGGAAGTGTCGATTCTTACGGATGGCGGAGGTTTACGGTACTGATTATACCCATGAAAAGTATATGGTCTGCCTCCATCACAAAGAAAATCCACCGTTATATATAACACTATACATGTGTTGAAAATGACGTAGAACACCATGCAAAATACCAAACAAACAAACAAACGAAAGATGGCGCTTATATGATACGAATATATCGATCTGATTCTAATGCAATTCCCTGTGTTCGCTGCGTACAGATTCCCCAGGATTGATTAATTGCATAATTTAATTAATGGTACGGTCAGTGGAATCCCTTAAGACAAATATACAACAACATGGCTCCTTGAAAACCGTTTGCACTCTATAGCATGTATTCTCTTAACACAAACAGACTCGTGCACTTCACGGCCTTTGTATTTGACCGCACATGGCTAGACATGTTTACCCGTACGTTAACTGTGAGATATCATGTGTCAGTACAACTAATGGTGCGAACCTTGTCTGATGCAATGCCCTTTATTGTTTGTTTCCGATTCCATTCGTGACGTCGTGTTGTGCATGTAAATACTCATACAGCTAATGTATTTTTGTTTTATTTGACATTGGGATCAATGTATCGCACTGTATTTTAATGTTCATCAATCGTATCATAGATAAATGATGCGATGGTGCCGGAATTGGATAAGGAATTGGTTAGAAATAGGATAATCCTTTCCGGAAACTAAACGAGGTTTCCAGAAACACTAATAGATTGATGAAAGAAATCAATCATGTGTACAAGTCAAGACGTTCGTGTGGTTTTAGATTAACCATACAACTATTGGTATATCAAGCTTTATTGCATACACATTTACAAGCTCCGTTTGCTTTCAATGTCACAAGAAACGTCAATATTCGCTCATCGTGATTGGTGCAATTTCATGTCAACAAGAAAGTATGTCACGTGAGGAAAACAAAGTTGATTTGATTGTGAAAATTCCCACGATGTAACGACAATATATGTTTGTTTCAATAATAATTTTGGTGAAAATTAAATAATGCAACCTATTTTATTGTTTTAATTTAAAAAAGTGTATGCAATAAAAGTATTATTATATTAATACGCAAAAGAACTCGTGCATATATCCCAATACAAATCTAATAACCTATTCATATAAAAAATTACGGTGTTCCGTTAGGGCCATCGTACCATCGCGTATCGACCTTTACAAGTCGATGCGCGATGGTACGATGGTACGATGGCGATGGCACGATGGTACGATGGCGATGGTACGATGACGCGATGGTACGATGGTCCATCGCTTCATCGCCATCGTACCATCGTACCAACGCCATCGTGCCATCGCGCATAGACTTTAAACGCGACGGTACGATGGCGATGGTACGATGGCGATGGTACGATCGTACCATCGTACCATAGCGCATCGCAGTCGATGTGCGATGTTGCATCGCCTCCGGCTCCATCGTACCATCGCTTCATCGCCTTCCGTTATGACATGCGCACCAACACCAATTAACTTTCGTCAGAAGGCTTTGCCGCCACCAGCCACAATCATGTCGTCTGAAAAAGAAGGTAATTGATTATTGTCGGTAAGAAAACATTGCCAAAAAGTACTGTCGAATCTTTGCAACCATGATGTCCTCCAAGTTTGTTTTGCTTTGATGTGCGCATGTTTAAACGGAAGGCGATGGAGCGATGGTAAGATTGAGCAGGGGGCGATGCAACATCGAACATCGACCGTTCCGGGCATCTACGAGACATCTCAGCTAACATAAATACAATTAGGCTATTTTTACGGTGTTCCGTTAGGGCCATCGTAACATCGCGTATCAACCTTTACAAGTCGATGCGCGATGGTACGATTGTACGACGGCGATGGCACGATGGTACAATGGCGATGGTACGATGGCGCGATGGTACGATGGCGATGACACGATGGTACGATGGCGATGGTATGATGATCCATCGCGTCATCGCCATCGTACCATAGCCATCGTACCATCGTACCATCGCGCATCGACTTGCAAAAGGCCGATGCGCGATGGTACCATGGACCATCGTACCATCGTACCATCGCGTTTAAAGTCGATGCGCGATGGTACGATGGCGATGACGCGATGGACCATCGTGTCATCGCCATAGTACATCGTCCCATCGCCACCGTACCATCGCGTCATCGTACCATCGCCATCGTACCATCCTGCCATCGCCATCGTACCAACGTACCATCGCGCATCAACTTGTAAATGTCGATACACGATGCTAAGATGGCCCTAATGGAACACCGTAAAAATAGCCTAATTGTGTTTATGTTAGGAGAGATGACTCGTAGATGCCCCGAACTGTCTTGCACATATCAATTAAATGGCTTCAAACTGTTGTATTACTTTTCTCATTATACGTTTCCTGTAAAACAAATTACAGACTGACACATAGATCATACGTATTTTGCAAGAGTTAGCACATCTTTATTAAATAATTATAAGGGAGATCCTTTGGTAGCAACAAAAACAACCACGAAAACAAAGTAGCAGACTCGGTTTAATTGGGTCTGTTCGTGAGAGATACTTCAAAGCCTTTTATTTTGGGCGCGTTGATCCCAAAGGACCAGTAAAAATAACACTACTGATTAGTAGCACGGGGAGACTAAGTCTGTTTTGTTATCACTTTTGCAGTCATCGTGTAAACAACGCATAATGCTAGAAGTTTGGCTAAATGGCGTTTCTGTTATTTTATAAATGGAATAAAATATCTCCCGCATTTTAGCGACACATACATCCTTTTCTGTAGATTTTTACTATCCCGAAACTGTCGGTGTCTTAACTAAATAAACTTTCTTTTCCCTAACATTTTGCAAAGGGGCAAATTGGCTAGTACTTCACCTCTATAAATAGCGCATGTTTTCCCAAGTAATTGTTAAATGAGTGTCACATATAATGCGTCCAAATTGTCGGCATGAAGGATAACTAATGTATAGGTCAGAGCAACGACCACGAAGGTTGTATTGCAACCGTCAAGGATTATTGTAATCCATTTGAAAAAAAAAGTTAAGAAAGTAACAATTAACGTGTGATAATCATTCCGGCGACTTTCCTCTGGTCAACATTTAGGGCAAGGATGGCACAGTGATGAAAGGTTTTGACCTGGTGTCCTGAAGTAATCACCAACTGAATGAATGAAAGTGATTCATTTACTTATTTTCAGTTGAAACAGGTTTTACTTACGTTCTACGTCGTTAAACAAGACGTCTCCCTATTGGCAGATATTTCGACTATCACTTGGTAATCAACCTTCATCAACTTTTATTACATTTCTATGCGTTAAAGATCGGGATTTCTTAGCGCAAGAATATGCATAATCGCTAAATATTAATAACTAACTCAGAACACAATAATAACTATTATTATACCTCACATAAAACGCCCATGCTAAATCCCCATAGACAACAATATGTAATTTCTTACTATCTCACGCGAGGGTGATAGTACAGGGTGATAGTAAATCGCAGGGTGATAGTAAAAAATTATCGCATGCGCAGCTTTGATGCGCGTTGGAGTGCATACTGTTTCAGTGACGTCATTGGCTCAGTATGGTGAAATGCTATTTGTAATTTATCATAATTTCAAAAGTACTTTACCGATTTTAATAAACTACCACTCATTTTCTTAGTTACGTTATTTACAAGTCAACGCTATAATTTTCATAGACATATTTTGAAAAAAAATTGTTTTTGAAATAAAAAAATAAAAAAATCCGGCAACGGCAAAGTGAAATCTGTACTGAAAATGAACCTTATTTTGGCACGAGCGGATTTCGGTATAATAAAATAAATATCACATTCATGAGAGGGTGATAGTAAGAATGTTCACCCTGAGGATATGGTTATCGCCCGAGGCGAAGCCGAGGGTGATAATCAATATCCGAAGGGTTAACATTCTTACTATCACCCTCTCATGAATGTGATATTTATATAATGTTGCTAACTCAGAACACAATAATAACTAACGTTGCGACGTTTAGGCGTGACGTAATCAACGTGTTGCTGACGTCGACGTCATGCGCCGATAACGTTCAATAAAGCGAATATTTGTTTGAAAAACGTAATTTAAAATTTAGTAAATATATTATTTAACTGCTGGGATCGATTATTGGGTAATCCTTTACGAGATGGTAGCCGTGCTTTGTTTTTTTCACTCACTCGCGTGCGCTCGTTCGTGAAAAGAACCACACGTCTACAACTCGTGAAGGATTTCCCTATAACCGATCCCAGCAGTTAAATAATCTCTATGTATTAGTTTCTAACTTCTCTTTATAAGGATTTTCAAAAGGCACATGTTGATTTAAACGATTTACAAAAGGTACATATTGTGCCTAATGATTTTCAAAAGGTACATGTTGTGCCTAAGGTTTTTCAAAATGTACATGGTGTGCCTAAAGATTTTCAATAGGTACAGGATGTGACTAAGAATTTTCAAAATGTGCAGGTTGTGCCTAATGATTTTCAAAAGTACAGTTTGTCCCTTAGGATTTTTGAAAGGTACATGTTGTGCCTAAGTATTTTCAAACGGTGCAGGTTCTGCCTAATGATTTTCAAAATGTGCGTGTTGTGACTAAGTATTTTCAAAAGATACATGTTGTGCCTAAGTATTTTCAAACGTTACATATAGCGCATAAGGATTTTCAAAAGTTTTGTCTGAGTAATTTCAAAAGGTGCCCTGGTGATACTCTGTCAATCGAGAAAATATACGTGGTAGTGTCGTTGTAAATAAAAAAGGACTAAAATAAGTGAAGTTGGTTGAAATTAATTTGAGCAGTATGTTTCTTAATATTCCAGAGTGCGTAATCAGATATGTTCAGCTTCAGGCAACTGCCCTTACCGAAAGGATGTTTTTGCAACAACGTTGCTGCTATGTTGCGGCAGTGTTGAAGCGCCAAGATGTTTTCGCCACAAGATAGTTTTTTTACATGTATATATTGTTGTGGCTAGCGGCAACATCTCTGGCGATGTTCTTGCAACATATAAAATGTTGTAAGAATTGTCGCGACATTCTGACGACAAAGAAGAATTTTGACACAGAAAAGATGTTGACAACATAATGAAAAATATGTTGCATGGTGGCAGCACAGGTTGTATTTTTAAATAATTTGAGTTACCTCCCTTGCAAATTTAAATTTGATTGGCAATGAATGCATGTTAATATGTCTGCTGCTATTCAAGTAAGGTGAGTTTCATTCAAAGTTACTGGTTTTAAATATATAATTTGTGTGTACAGTTAAGAAAGACAGTATTATATATTAATGCGATTTGCTATTTAAATATCCAATATTTCTTGCTATAACATGTATATTCAATGGTATGACAATGTTTGCAATGTGTTTTTTCTGATACTTTTTGTAATTGTATTTTGATCGTTCTTTACCTTAACAACTGACATTCATATTTATTATAAAATTCTTAACATAGTAACCAAAGGCTCAAGTCAGCTATTTGTATCACTTTTAACCTGTCTTCTCTACATTCATCAACAATTGCTTTAAAAGTATCTCCTTTGAATGGGCCTTTTGTTTTTAAGCATTATTGTGTTTCTAATGTTAATGGTAGCGTCTAATTCTTGGAGTGAGGTAGGTATATATATATGCATGCTATTTAACAAACGTATTCAGCCAAACGATGTTGTCGAAACATTGAACGCTTCCACATCACGGGGGCGCTAATTAAGAGACACATGCCACCATCCCGAATGTGAAGGGGTTATTAAGTGTGACCCTTGTCTGAACGTAAGTTATGTTCCTACGTCCGTCTGTCCCAAAATGTTTAATTTCAGGACTGTTGCCAAAATGTCGCCATAACATCTCAGGAATGTCGCCACAACTTCGCCAGAACATCTCAAGACAATATTGCAGCATAGCAATATTTCAGGAATGTTGAAAGAAAATATTTTAGGAATGTCGCCAGAAACTAATTTGCATACGAAAAGCAATATTGTTGCAACATTGCTGCAACATGTCGCCGAAATATTTCAATTTCAGGACTGTTGCCACAATGTCGCCACTTCTTACGGCAATAATGCAGCAACGTTGCAAAAAAATCGTCAGTAATGACGCAAGAAACTAAGTTGCATACAAAAAGCGATATTGTTGTCACGTTGCTAAACATGTTGCCGGAATGTTGCTGCAATATTGCCACACATTTTCGCCACAAGCCTTTTATTTCGGTAAGGGTGATCATTCTGTTCTATACATAGCTGGGGACACTTATGGGACGAATTGAATTGGGGTTTTAAGGCGCACCAACACATGAAATGTTATATGGCGCCTAACAGGAATGAACATGCCAGGCTCATCCTCCATGTACATCGAGATAAAATATGGAGAACGGGACTAGAACCTTCTCACCATGAACTGCAGAGTTGCTGCAAATTCTATTGTAGACACTCCATTTACGCTGGAACCACGTTATAGTTTTTCTGCCACTGCTCTAGTGATATGAGCGAGATGGCACCTGAAACAATGCAGGGGTCATGATAAAGACCTTTACTGAGCATGAACAAAAAATGATCAAATGAACATGAATTTGGGTGGGGGGGCGTGGGGCGGGGTTGGGGCGAGGTTATGTTCTACCCCTCTGCCTGAAAGTACAAAACATCGAAAGAAACGGACCAAATCGTGCGAATCTGTGTTTGTGAGTGATGTTCCTTACAAGCAGACATTCAGACATGATTGCAGTGGCATGCACATTTAAATGTTTATTTACACAATGAGGTCATGCAACTATCAGCGTTGATATCAGCGCGTGGGTTTTATCTTCGCCCATGTGTACGACCAGGCTTTCTATCACCCATGTAAAACACCTTAAACAGTATGCAATAACACTTTATGTGAACCTCCAGCTTGATTTATTTGACGTCAAATTATTTGGATGCTGCATCTACAGGCGAATACGCATAGGTATTAAGTATAATGATCTGGATCTGCAACTTATCAACTACCGCATCTAAACGAGATATTCAATGGACAGATGGACAACAAAGACAGACGTAGACAATAAAGTTTATTGGTAGTGTGCTCTTACTTTCATTAACTGTCATAAGTTCAATATACGTATGGTGCTAGGTGTTATGTGGAGTACCATGTCAATATAGCCGACTGAACAGATCTAATGCAGATGCTACTTTGGAAAAACAATACCATAGTACTAGTATAATTGATCATTTCGAGATATAACAAACACGTCGCAATATAGAGTTCTTCCTCTTAATTACTCGTACGGCCTCCTCACGTGTAAATAGAGACATATTCCATGGAATAAATGCATAGACGACGGAAACAATTAGTATAACGGTCTGTTACGCAGAGACACGAAACGTTCACATCAAATAAGTGTCTAAAATAATGTCGCCCTCTTACTAAATATTAACATCATAAATTGACCGAAATCTTATTTTAGACGAACGCAGCGTATCAACAGTACCATTGAACACTTGCAATCACGTGATTGATTTCCAGTGCAATCATAGTATACTAGCCAAAGAGCCATTTGGTGAGTGACATGACGAGTTCGTGTCTAGTGGATGAAGTTTAATCTTTAAATATTAATGGTCATGTAAAGTTTAGTATGAAATTAGTAATGGTCGTGTGAAGTTTAATGTGAAATTATTAATGGTCATGTAAAGTTTAGTATGAAATTAGTAATGGTCGTGTGAAGTTTAATGTGAAATTATTAATGGTCATGTAAAATTTAGTATGAAATTAGTAATGGTCGTGTGAAGTTTAATGTGAAATTATTAATGGTCATGTAAAGTTTAGTATGAAATTAGTAATGGTCGTGTGAAGTTTAATGTGAAATTATTAATGGTCATGTAAAGTTTAGTATGAAATTAGTAATGGTCGTGTGAAGTTTAATGTGAAATTATTAATGGTCATGTAAAGTTTAGTATGAAATTATTAATGGTCGTGTGAAGTTTAATCTGAAATTAGAAAAGATCATGTGAAGTTTAGTATGAAATTAGTAATGGTCATGTGAAGTTTAGTATGAAATTAGTTATGGTCATGTGAAGCTTAATCTGGAATTATTAATGGTCATGTGAAGTTTAGTATGGTATTAGTAATGGTCATGTGAATGAATGAATGGTGTTTTACGGCACGTCGACACATAAATAGGTCATATTGTGCGCAAAAAATATGAAAAATGAAGTATTAATTAAAAATAATGTAAATATATAAAGATATAACTACTAAAAATAAAATTAAAATAAGGGATGATAAGGTGTAATATAAACTATGTATGTAAATCAATAAATGCCCGGCAACGGGTATATAAACAAGTAAATATATATAAGAACACATTACAATGATTTATATAGTCTGATCTCTTTCAGGAAATCTAAAACAAGACTAAAATCTACAGTATCAAATAACTCTTTCATAGTATTAACATTGTAGTACCTGTGACGCATAGGATCAAAGTCTACACATTCCAATAAGATGTGTTTGACCGTTAACGGTGCAAAGCAGGGTATACATTCCGGTAATTGCTCACCTTGTAATAAATATGAATGAGTATAACGTGTATGCCCTATCCTGCACCGGGCTAATGGTCATGTGAAGTTTCATGTGAAGTTTAGTATGAAATTAGTAATGGTCATGTGAAGTTTAGTATGAAATTAGTAATGGTCATGTGAAGTTTAGTATGAAATTAGTAATGGTCGTGGGAAGTTTGATCTGAAATTATTAGTGGTCGTGTGAAGTTTAGTATGAAATTAGTAATGGTCATGTGAAGCTTCATCTGGAGTTATTAATGGTCATGTGAAGTTTAGTATGATATAAGTAATGGTCATGTGAAGTTTAGTATGAAATTAGTAATGGTCATGTGAAGTTTATTATGAAATAAGTAATAGTCATGTGAAGTTTGATCTGAAATTATTAGTGGTCATGTGAATTTTAGTATGACATTAGTAATGGTCATGTGAAGTTTAGTATGAAATTAGTAATGGTCATGTGAAGTTTAGTATGAAATTAGTAATGGTCATGTAAAGCTTATTCCGGAATTATTAATGGTCATGTGAAGTTTGATCTAAAAAAAATATTAGTGGTCATGTGAATTTTAGTACGACATTAGTAATGGTCATGTGAAGTTTAGCATGACATAAGTAATGGTCATGTGAAGTTTAGTATGAAATTAGTAATGGCCATGTGTAGCTTAATCTGGAATTATTAATGGTCATGTGAAGTTTAGTATGATATTACTAATGGTCATGATAAGTTTAGTATGAAATTAGTAATGGTCATGAGAAGTTTAATCTGAAATTCTTAGTGGTCGTGTGAAGTTTAGTATGAAATTAGTAATGGTCATGTGAAGTTTGATCTGAAATTATTAGTGGTCATGTGAAGTTTAGTATGAAATTAGTAATGACCGTGTGAAGTTTGATCTGAAATTAGTAATGGTCATGAGATGTTTAATCTGAAATTATTAGTGGTCGTGTGAAGTTTAGTATGAAATTAGTAATGGTCGTGTGAAGTTTAATCTGAAATTAATAATGGTCATGTAAAGTTTAGTATGAAATTAATAATGGTCATGTGAAGTTTATTATGAAATTAGTAATGGTCATGTGAAGCTTAACTGGAATTAGTAATGGTCATGTGAAGTTTGATCTGAAATTATTAGTGGTCATGTGAATTTTAGTATGACATTAGTAATGGTCATGTGAAGTTTAGTATGAAATTAGTAATGGCCATGTGAAGTTTAGTATGAAATTAGTAATGGTCATGTAAAGCTTATTCCGGAATTATTAATGGTCATGTAAAGTTTGATCTAAAAAAATTATTAGTGGTCATGTGAATTTTAGTACGACATTAGTAATGGTCATGTGAAGTTTAGCATGAAATTAGTAATGGTCATGTGAAGTTTAGTATGAAATTAGTAATGGCCATGTGTAGCTTAATCTGGAATTATTAATGGTCATGTGAAGTTTAGTATGATATTACTAATGGTCATGATAAGTTTAGTATGAAATTAGTAATGGTCATGAGAAGTTTAATCTGAAATTCTTAGTGGTCGTGTGAAGTTTAGTATGAAATTAGTAATGGTCGTGTGAAGTTTGATCTGAAATTATTAGTGGTCATGTGAAGTTTAGTATGAAATTAGTAATGACCGTGTGAAGTTTGATCTGAAATTAGTAATGGTCATGAGATGTTTAATCTGAAATTATTAGTGGTCGTGTGAAGTTTAGTATGAAATTAGTAATGGTCGTGTGAAGTTTAATCTGAAATTAATAATGGTCATGTAAAGTTTAGTATGAAATTAATAATGGTCATGTGAAGTTTAGTATGAAATTAGTAATGGTCATGTGAAGCTTAACTGGAATTAGTAATGGTCATGTGAAGTTTAGTATGAAATTAGTAATGGTCATGTGAAGCTTAACTGGAATTAGTAATGGTCATGTGAAGTTTAGTATGAAATTAGTAATGGTCATGTGAAGTTTAGTATGAAATTAGTAATGGTCGTGTGAAGCTTAATCTGGAATTATTAATGGTCATGTGAAGTTTAGTATGAAATTAGTAATGGTCATGTAAAGTTTAGTATGAAATTAATAATGGTCGTGTGAAGTTTAATCTGCAATTAGTAATGGTCATGTGAAGTTTAGTATGAAATTAGTAATGGTCATGTGAACTTCACACGACCATTACTAATTTCATACTAAACTTCACACGACCACTAATAATTTCAGATTAAACATCTCATGACCATTACTAATTTCAGATCAAACTTCACACGGCCATTACTAATTTCATACTAAACTTCACATGACCACTAATAATTTCAGATCAAACTTCACATGACCATTACTAATTTCATACTAAACTTCACACGACCACTAATAATTTCAGATTAAACTTCTCATGACCATTACTAATTTCATACTAAACTCCACATGACCATTACTAATATCATACTAAACTTCACATGACCATTAATAATTCCAGATTAAATTTCACATGGCCATTACTAATTTCATACTAAACTTCACATTAATAACGGTCATGTAAAGTTTAGTATGAAATTAATAATGGTCGCGTGAAGTTTAATCTGAAATTAGTAATGGTCATGTGAAGCTTAATCTGGAATTATTGATGGTCATGTGAAGTTTAGTATGAAATTAGTAATGGTCATGTAACGTTTAGTATGAAATTAATAATGGTCGTGTGAAGTTTAATCTGAAATTAGTAATGGTCATGTGAAGTTTAGTACGAAATTAGTAATGGTCATGTGAAGCTTAATCTGGAATCATTAATGTTCATGTGAAGTTTAATCTGAAATTAATAATGGTCATGTAAAGATTAGTATGAAATTAGTAATGGTCGTGTGAAGTTTGATCTGAGATAAGTAATGGTCATGAGAAGTTTAATCTGAAATTATTAGTGGTCATGTGAAGTTTAGTATGAAATTAGTAATGGTCGTGTGAAGTTTGATCTGAAATTAGTAATGGTCATGAGAAGTTTAATCTGAAATTATTAGTGGTCGTGTGAAGTTTAGTATGAAATTAGTAATGGTCATGTGAAGTTTAGTATGAAATTAGTAATGGTCATGTGAAGCTTAATCTGGAATTATTAATGGTCGTGTGAAGCTTAATCTGGAATTATTAATGGTCATGTGAAGTTTAGTATGAAATTAGTAATGGTCATGTAAAGCTTAGTATGAAATTAATAATGGTCGTGTGAAGTTTAATCTGAAATTAGTAATGGTCATGTGAAGTTAAGTATGAAATTAGTAATGGTCATGTGAAGCTTAATCTGGAATTATTAATTGTCGTGTGAAGTTGAGTATGAAATTAGTAATGGTCATGTGAAGTTTAATCTGAAGTTATTAGTGGTCATGTGAAGTTTAGTATGAAATTAGTAATGGTCGTGTGAAGTTTAGTATGAAATTAGTAATGGTCGTGTGAAGTTAAATCTGAAATTATTAGTGGTCATGTGAAGTTTAGTATGACATTAGTAATGGTCATGTGAAGTTTAGTATGAAATTAGTAATGGTCATGTGAAGTTTAGTATGAAATTAGTAATGGTCATGTGAAGTTTAGTATGAAATTAGTAATGGTCATGTGAAGCTTAATCTGGAATCATTAATGGTCATGTGAAGTTTAATCTGAAATTAATAATGGTCATGTAAAGATTAGTATGAAATTAGTAATGGTCGTGTGAAGTTTGATCTGAGATTAGTAATGGTCATGAGAAGTTTAATCTGAAATTATTAGTGGTCATGTGAAGTTTAGTATGAAATTAGTAATGGTCGTGTGAAGTTTGATCTGAAATTAGTAATGGTCATGAGATGTTTAATCTGAAATTATTAGTGGTCGTGTGAAGTTTAGTATGAAATTAGTAATGGTCATGTGAAGTTTAGTATGAAATCAGTAATGGTCATGTGAAGTTTAGTATGAAATCAGTAATGGTCATGTGAAGTTCAGTATGAAATCAGTAATGGTCATGTGAAGTTTAGTATAAAATTAGTAATGGTCATGTGAAGTTCAGTATACAATTAGTAATGGTCATCTGATCTCTTCGCCCCGTCTATCAGGTTTTTTTTCTTAGTTTGGATTTGTCTTTCCGGTTTGAACTACCTATCGTTTTCTCCTCCAAGATACTGTATTATATTACAGCCTGTGTCTGAATTTAATGACTGTGCAAACGAATATCGCTTCAAGAGTACAGTTAACAATGTTTGAACTAACCTCTTATAGTCATGTGCACATGTAAGGTCGTCTTTTATCTTAATATATTTAATGCAAAATAAACTGTTTCAGAAGAAATACAACGCCCGCAAATAAGCAAATTCTATATCAATCTTTAGTATAAAGATAACATATAACGCACCGTCATTACACGCGTCCCTATATTGCACCTTTACATACCCTAAAAGCAGGTTTACTGCAAAGAGAAAATAGGGGATAAATAAAACAATGCAATGTTGTTGTTTTTAATATTTCACAATATAGCAGTCCCTCACCAATATCAGCACTCGAGCTAAATCCCTCCGATTGAGAGGACTCTGGTTGATATCAGGTGTGTTATGACAATTGATCAATCTCTCCCAGAGGCATTACTGTATGTGCATGCAAAGAACGACAACTCTGGGTAGAGATTGACAATTGATATGCACTATTCCGGTGTATATACATACACATTTATATGTTTTTGTACCTAAATATCCTAAATACACAATATGCATCGTGTAATACCCGAGGATATACACAGCATATGTTAGTTATTGTGGTACAAATACAATAGAGCATGAGTCTTGCTCGTGCATTATCTCCCCGTACACGTGCAAAACTCATGCTCTATCCTAAACATATACAATAGCAAAGTGCGTATTTAGAGAATCCATGGCAGGGAAATATTAATGTGAGTGCTCATTTGGTTAATTAGTCAGTTATATGTCTAACATGTTCTGGGGTAACTATTTCCTCATCAAACATTTCATCTAAAGGAGACCTTGAATAGGATAATGTGATCAAGAAAAACTCTAAAACCGTTCGACTATGTCTAAGAACAGCAAATATGACAGCAAATGTTAGACAGTATAAAGCTCCCTCCGCATAACGCTCTCCGCGGAGCATTATGCGTATCTTACATCCGCTCCCCAGGAGCTTTATGCGGAAGTCCCCTGTAGCTTTATGCGGAAGACATGTACATATGATTTTGAGCTAGTCGACAAACGTTCCGCATAAAGCTCCCTAACTAGATGATGATCAACATCATCGTAATAAACAATCAAAATATAATCACCATCATCATCATCAAAAGCAGCAGTCAGTCTTCTTTATCATCATCATCATCATCATCATAAACACCAGCATCATCATCATCGTCATCATCATCATCAACATCATCATCATCATCATCAAAAGCAGCTGCAGCAGCAGCTGAAAAAGAGAAGAAGAAGAAGAAGGAGAAGAAGAAGAAGAAGAAGAAGAAGAAGAAGAAGAAGAAGAAGAAGAAGAAGAAGATGATGATGATGATGATGATGATGATGAATATTATAAAAATATTATAAAAATATTATTATTTATTATTATTATTATTATTATTGATGTATTGTTCTTATTATTATTATGTATGTCTTGTTCTTGTTCTAATGTCTGTATATTTTATGTCTCCCAACTAAAGTAATTATGTTTATTTCGCTCTTCGGGGCATAGAATTTTATTAGACACTGGGACCATACGCCACACGACATGGGGAGGGGGGAGGGGGGGGGGGGGCTAGTAAACTCCATGTCCACAGCCATATGCATGCCATCTTCGGGATGGTTAAAATTATGTACTATTGATTTTATTAATATTGAGTTCTGCTCAAACCCGGGGCTAGAGGGCGTGAGCGGTAGCTAGCATATTTCACTACCGTTCATAAACAGTCTCAATCAAACCGAGACTGCAATATTTCGTATGTATCGTGTTCGGCTGTTTCCAAAGTTCCACTATCATACTCTTTCTTATTCAAGCTGGGGAGCTTCATGCGGATTGAGTATACATCCTCTCCTTATAAAGCTCCCCGGGGAGCGTTATTCGAAGGGAGC
Organism: Cyrtodaria siliqua; assembly: GCA_037043455.1. NCBI lineage: Eukaryota > Metazoa > Mollusca > Bivalvia > Adapedonta > Hiatellidae > Cyrtodaria > Cyrtodaria siliqua. Next base: position 106,029 of record JAWPHD010002760.1, read on the forward strand.
ATTATGGGGTGATACACAGCATGTACAGGTACGTCCGAAATCACTTGCTCCTCACCGCTGTAAGTTCGATCCCTCAGGAGCCTAGGAATCTTTATGTCTTCCTCCAACAGTGGAAGCTTGAAAGTCGCCATATGACCTTGACTGTAGGTGCGACAATAAAATCCAACTCAATCAATCAATCGTAAAGGTTGCGTATAAGTACAATAAATGGCTCGATCATATTGACATGGTATGAACAATTAAACGTTGTCTCAAAGAAAATATCCGAATGGAAATAAATTGTTGTATAAGTAATATTTATAGCATACTTTTTCGAGTATATGCGATTTATGCTGCTTCTCGAGGGCCGCAGGCCCGAGAGTGCAGTATAAATCGCATACGAAAAAAGTATTCTATAAATGTTTTGTACCTTTGAAATTGCCGGTAAATGACATTTTGATTGACAGGTTGTGTGTAAACTTACAACTATGCGCGTGTACAATGGAGTAGGCCATGGTATAACTGCCGAATCTGTCATTTATAGCACGGCTGAAAAATACCGGCATTTATAATACGGCTTAGGTTCAGATCTTCAGGCTTATGAAAAATATATCATAAGCAGGAACAAAGGAAAACCATTACAGCTATGGTACAAGTATAGAATAGAGCATGCGTTTTGCACGTGTACGGGGAGATAATGCACGAACGTTAGCGAGTGCATTATCGTCCGTACACGTGCAAAACTCATGCTCTATTGTATTTATACCACAATAACTAACATATGCTGTGTATATCCTCGGGTATTACACGATGCATAGTGTGTATTTAGGCTATTGTGCTATAAACGTGTATATAAAACAGAGTATTGTATGTAAAATGCAATATAAGTAGAGGCTACCTGCGCATTACTGGATGAAGTAAATTCAAAACAGTTGTACTATTACCTTAAAGCAATAACAATTACAACTTCATACTGTTCATTACGCGGTGCCGCCTTAATTCCATTAAGCGATGGGAAAGCTTAGTATAGGATAGAGCACGAGTTTTGCACGTGTACAGGGAGATAATGCACGAGCGTCAGCGAGTGCATTATCGTCCGTACACGTGCAAGACTCATGCTCTATTGTATTTATACCACAATAACTAACATATTCTGTGTATATCCTCGGGTATTACACGATGCATAGTGTGTATTTAGGCTATTGTGGTATAATATATATATATATATATTTGTAGGATTTTATAACGGATATTTTGACAATAAAACATGTTTAAAAGTATTTTTTACTGAAAAAATGCGATAACGTGTATAAAATTACATATTGAATATTTTAAATTTGCAATATGCAAACATTTTAAGCCAAATTAAGGTTTCATTTCATACCCCAACCAACCTCGTTTTCGCTTCTTGGAAAATGAAAATTAATACTCGGACCACGTAATGTGACGTTAAGTTAAACTTACTTTTATAGACATGTCTCTGTAAGTCAAATATTAAAAAGTGTCAGTTATTGAAAACGAACATGTTGCATTGAGATCCTTCATACTGATTTAACTAATTATCCATTTTTTCTGTCAACGTCCCGTCATAGTTGTTTGCCTTACTTTTTTTTTGTGTATGTCCTTTATTGCATTGAATAGTGCAAAGTCCACATCGTGTTGCTATTAGGACATTAGTCATTCCCTTTTAAACAAATCGGTTAGTCTGGGTTTATACCTTGACCCAAATCATAATATGATCATAATACGAGTATATCCAGTTTGCAAATTCTTCCGATTGTAGGTAACCGATTATTTGACCTATTTTTAATCTGCGATCTTGACCGCTTTTACCGACAGATATGCATGCAGAGTACTATTTTGTAACTCTTATCATACAATAAACTAGATCTATCCTGTTGTGTATTTTTTTTAATTAATGGGGTTATACATCTGAATAAGTTATGACCTTGTTAATGAATTTCATTAAATGTATCAAAGTGTTTCAAAGCCGTGCGCGCGCAAACACACACACACACATGCACGGACTCACACACACACGCACACACACATACACACATACATGCATACGTCAGCACACACGTACAAAAATGCATTCATACGCACGTACATATTCAGCAGAGGTCTGTATGTGCATGTTTGTGCCAACTATGTATTGTTCAATCTGGTTGTTTTGCTGTAGTCTCGCCTAAATATGTGTAATATCGTCTGTCAGGATATTAGCACACCTGGTATTTATTGAAATGCTCAGGAAAAGTATTTCATGCAGGTGTGTTCACAGTGACGTTCCTGCAAACACTTGTTCTATTGCCTGTTTAGTATACGTTTCTACCTGAATGTGTGTGGTGTTGTTGCCTGTTTAGTATATGTTTCTACCTGAATGTGTGTGGTGTTGTTGCCTGTTTAGTATATGTTTCTACCTGAATGTGTGTGGTGTTTATATGTTTCTACCTGAATGTGTGTGGTGTTGTTGCCTGTTTAGTATATGTATCTACCAGAATGTGTGTGGTGTTGTTGCCTGTTTAGTATATGTTTCTACCTGAATGTGTGCGGTGTTGATGCAAGTTTAGTATAATGTTTCTACCTGAATGTGTGTGGTGTTGTTGCCTGTTTAGTATATGTTTCTACCTGAATGAGTGTGGTGTTGTTGCCTGTTTAGTATATGTTTCTATGAATGTGTGTGGTGTTGTTGCCTGTTAGGGATATGTTTCTACCTGAATGTGTGTGGTGTTGTTGCCTGTTTAGTATATGTTTCTACCTGAATGAGTGTGGTGTTGTTGCCTGTTTAGTATATGTTTCTACCTGAATGAGTGTGGTGTTGTTGCCTGTTTAGTATATGTTTCTATGCATGTGTGTGGTGTTGATGCCTGTTTAGTATATGTTTCTACCTGAATGTGTGTGTCGTTGTTGCCTGTTTAGTATATGTTTCTACCTAAATGAGTGTGGTGTTGTTGCCTGTTTAGTATATGTTTCTACCTGAATGTGTGTTGTGTTGTACCAACACAAGGCGGGATATATGAGGTGGAACAAGTGGAAACGTGTGCGTTCACCACCAAATATACTAACACAGACCCTGTATGTTTTCTTTATTTACGGTTATCGGCGAAGTTCTTCTTTCTCCCAGCATGCTCAGGATAACAATGTACATCTAATCAAACCATATAATTACGTATGAGTATGACTACCTTTAAATATTACCGTTTGATGATTGTAATTATGGCTCCCCCACACAAAGTGTGGTAGGGGAGCCATATTGATTTTGTGCTTTCTGTCTGTCTGTCTGTAGGTCTGTCTGTGTCACAAACGATGTCCGATCAATAACTAGAGAATGGTTGGACCTAGGGTCCTCAAACTTGGAAGGATGATTGGTCATGACGAGTAGATGAACCCTATTGATTTAGGGGTCACTAGGTCAAAGGTCAATGTTGCGGTGACATTGACTATCAAAACGATGTCCGATCAATAACTACAGAATAGTTGGACCTAGGGTCCTCAAACTTGGAAGGATGGTTGGTCATGACAATTAGATGACCCCTATTGATTTTGGGGTCACTAGGTCAAAGGTCAATGTTGCGGTGGCATTGACTATCAAAACGATGTCCGATCAATAACTAGAGAATGGTTGAACCTAGGGTCCTCAAACTTGGAAGGATGGTTGGTCATGACAAGTAGATGACCCCTATTGATTTTGGGGTCACTAGGTCAAAGGTCAATGTTGCGGTGACATTGACTATCAAAACGATGTCCGATCAATAACTACAGAATGGTTGGACCTAGGGTCCTCAAACTTGGAAGGATGGTTGGTCATGACAAGTAGATGACCCCTATTGATTTTGGGGTCACTAGGTCAAAGGTCAAGGCCGTAGGTCTGTCTGTGTCACAAACGATGTCCGATCAATAACTAGAGAACGGTTGGACCTACGGTCCTCAAACTTGGAAGGATAGTTGGTCATGACAAGTAGATGACCCCTATTGATTTTGGGGTCACTAGTTCAAAGGTCAAGGCCGTAGGTCTGTCTGTGTCACAAACGATGTCCGATCAATAACTAGAGAATGGTTGGACCTACGGTCCTCGAACTTGGAAGGATGGTTGGTCATGACATGTAGATGACCCCTATTGATTTTGGGGTCACTAGGTCAAAGGTCAAGGTCGCAGTGACCTTGACTATCAAAACGATGTCCGATCAATATCTAGAGAACGGTTGGACCTAGGGTCCTCAAACTTGGAACGACGGTTAGTCATGACAAGTAGAGGGGTCACTAGGTCAAAGGTCAATGTCGTGGTGACCTTGACTATTAATACGATGTCCGATCAATAACTAGAGAACGGTTGGACCTAGGGTCCTCAAACTTGGAAGGATGGTTGGTCATGACAAGTAGATGACCCCTATTGATTTTGGGGTCAAAGGTCAATGTTGCGGTGAAACGATGTCCAATCAATAACTAGAGAATGGTTGGACCTCGGGTCCTCAAACTTGGAAGGATGGTTCGTCATGACCAGTAGATGACCCTATTGATTTTGGGGTCACTAGGTCAAAGGTCAAGGTTGCGGTGAAACTATGTCCGATCAATAACTAGAGAATGGTTGGACCTAGGGTCCTCAAACTTGGAAGGATTGTTGGTCATGACCAGTAGATGACCCCTATTTTTTTTATTTTTTTTTTTAATTTAGATTTTTTTTTTTTTTTTTTTTATTTATTTATTTTTTTTTTTTTTTTAAATATTTTTTAATTTTAATTTTTTGTTAAATTATTTTTTTATTAATTTTTTTTTTTTTTTATTTTTTTTTTATTTTTTTTTTTAATTTTTGCATAAGAAGTTTTAGGGTCGGCCCTTTAAAAAAATAGGGTCGGTCGGGTTACTATAACCACACATATTTTTTTATGTGGCCTTACTGATACAGATAGTACATACACTCACAGGGATATTGAAAATCAAAACGATCTCAGATCAATAAAGAACAGTTGGACCTAGAGTCGTCAATTATGTCTGTTCGGGCGAGTGGGGGAGCCATACGTTTTTGTCCCATGGACAATAACAATTTCTAGTTTAGATTGATTAGCGATCCTGGAAAATATAGTTAGTGTTTGTTTGATGCGCTAATTTTTTATTGGTGATTATTTTGAAATGGCATTAGCTTTAATTTGCTTACCACGTTTTTTTAATGTAGTATAGATGCATTCATAATAACCGTATAAAAATGCAATATAATAACGCACGCACGCACGCACGCACGCACGCACACACACACACACACACACACACACACCGCCAGGGCATACCCATCAATAGTATGGTAGTGCATGATTGTATCAAATTCACTATTTTACAATTACATGGTGATAAGTTTTACAAAATACACAAATCACTCCCGATTATCCTCTGTTAATTTGTTTCATGTTTCTCTTCATAAAAATGTTTCTAACTCCTATTATTATGATGCAATCTACTCCGTTTAAACACAGACAGTATCCAACGATATACAATGGAGAGTACAAACGAACTGAAACTTTGGACTTTTCAACATTATGGTTATTAACACCTCGACCGAACAAGGAATTTATGCAGTAAGCGTTGTTATCATTCTTAACCCTTAAGGCAGGCCTTCCAAATCTTAACACAAACTCTCTGACTAGGGAGCGTAACAGGACCAATTCGGGAAATCACTGATAAACTGTGAAAATATAGCTGTTAAATCATGAACATTTTGTTTTGATGGAAAATCCGGAGATTGTGTACTTAAATCCGGAGATCCGAAGAGCGACTGAAAAATCCGGAGATTATCCGGAATCTTGGCAGGCCTGTAAAGGCAAACATTGATCGCTTTTGTTTACCAAATACACGAGCTCTATACTTAGACCTTGTACTACAACATTTGCATTGTCATGCCGGGTAACGACGGTATTTTTGTTAAAAACCGATAGCCGTCATGTCTTCAAGGTAGAAATTCATCATTTGTGTTGATATTTTTTCTTTGTCTTAGTTCTTTCCTCTTATGAGTCATTGATATCAGTAAATTACTAAACGCATGCAACTTTTTTTTTATTATATTTTTTTAATTACATTTACAACTTGGTAAAAATAGAGAATACCTTGTCACCATGAATGCGTTTATTTGTGATTGTTTAAATATATGGCTCATAACAAACTTGACCGTTATGCATCTTGACATGAAACATATGTGAGATAGTGACTGCAGATGTTCTGTAAGTGATTTAAATATGAGTTATAGTTAAGATGGCCAAACATCCTACTGTACACCAGGCATGTCTGCACGTATCACTAATAACGTCGAACAGCTGTTTGCTATGGTGGCTGAATTCTGCAACTCATTAATTAGTTGTCCACACTTTATATAATGAATGTTGAAGTGATAATTATATGCTTGGCTTTATCTTAAACAGTTATTATCTATAAAGGTGCCAAACACCTGCGTAAAGTTACAATCCACTATATAAAGCAGTTCTGGAGATACAATCTTACACGCTTCAACCGAGCGGAGACGACGATCTGCTCTTTTGTTCAAAAAAGTCGAGCTAATGACATATTAAATGTTAAAAACGTGTATATGTCTTACCTCCTTTCTTGGTTCAGTTCTATTTTATATGTTGTAGATATAGGTCTAAACTATTAACGTATTACCATCAACTTGATATGTTACACAATTATTTTAAATAAAATATTAAGAAAAAAATCAAATACTAGGGTATGGTATTTATTGACTTTCAAATGAACAATCATGTTAGCACAATTATCAGTCACGTACATGTTTAACAGTTCCGTATAATATTAAACACATTCTTAATTATGTTTGCTATACCATCCTACATTGATACATATAAGGTATACTCATTGTGATATGATGGTTTCAACAAACGGTCCCGGAAAGTTAGTGTTAAATTTAAAAGTCAATATTTTGTTTATCATTTGTTTGAATAGTTCCAAAAATATGAGCGCTAAGATCCATGTAGCCAAAATCATGTCTATTTGTAAGTGGCCCCGGAAAGTAGATCATTAAATTCAAAGTCTTTATTACATTTTTTATAAACGAATTCATAGTCATGTCCGCTCAACTATACTACATTGATGCATACCAATTTAAATAATAAGACTATAACGTTTATTTCAAACATGAGAATTAGTAACAGTCCCGGAAAGTTACTACTAAATTACAAAGTAAAAATATCATTTGTATGTTATTCATAATAAATGAACCATTCTGAGTTGATAAAAACATTTAAAAGAAATAGTAACGCTTCGTTTATTATTGATTGGACATAAGGTATGCAAACATCCTGTCTCTTTGACCCATTTCCCCAATAATTCAAAATCGTCCCGACTTTTAGTAGTCACCGTACAATGGCCGCAAGTCCGAAACGCGCATGTCAACTGGAAGGCGAATAGACGACAGATCGAAAAGACGATAGAACGAAAAGACGACAAAACGAAAAAACGATAAATGCAGCGCGAAAAGACGACAGAACGAAAAGACGCCATTTCGAGGGCGAAAAGACGACAGAAGGCCACACGAAATAACGAAAAGACAACAATATTAAATGGCGTCTTTTCGCGGCTGAAGTGTCTTCTTTTTGCGTGGCGTTCTGTCTTCTTTTCGCCCTTGAAATGTCGTCTTTTTGTTCTGTCGTCTTTTCGTTCTGTCGTCTTTTCGCGCTGAATATGTCGTCTTTTCGTCATGTCGTCTTTTCGTTCTTTCGTTATTTCGCCCCCGAAAAGACGACAAATGGCAGAAATCAGCCACCATAGTTTACCGAGTTTAGCGGTGAAAGTTAATCTACAGGTTACTGGCATAATAATAAAAATGTCACTGAACTTACAGGAATATTGCAGTCGCTTAGGCGGAACAAACGGTGACCTGCAATTTTAAAATTGAATAATTTAAAATAGTTTTATTTTTATTTTTAATTAAATTCTAACACACCCGGTTATATTATTGTAGTACATATTAACATACATGTATTAAATATTCGTGCACGTGATAACAATAAAACGTTCGACTATTCGAGTATTTTGTTTTATAAAATTTGAATCTTACATTCATGATTATCGTTTTGATGGTAAAATAATCTATTGATTCGGTTACTTAATTTCCGTGTTTTAGATTTCCTTCCACGCACATCTGTAATTCGCAAAACCGAGAAAACGTATGAAGGTATAGTAACAAGGATTGTTCCTATCAATCCCAGTGCAAACAAAGAGTATGTGGATAAGGATTAATCGTCAGTAAACTGTTTCTTCAATACGTTCATAATTGTGTCATACATATAACGAATACAACGTAAGTCACTGAAAACTAACACATACACATACATAATCTTTTTAAAGATGAATAGCCACCCTTTTTGTAGTATTACCAATTAGCAACCTGAACTCTTAAACATCATATGAACATTTCTTGATAGTCCCGGAGAGAAATATATATTTAAATCCGCTACAAAGTTGTATGTACAAATTAAGTATTATTTGCATGACGTAGATACTACTTTTACCAATGCGTGACTGCACGGGGAAATGAGGTAAATCTGAATTGTATAGCTGCACAACTATTACCAGATAATTGATAATTACATTTGCCTGTGGATTAATTTACCTGTTCAAAGTTTTCTACGTCATAAAATAAAATCTTATTCTCGCTTTTCACAGATATTGCAATGTGTGAATTATAAATATCTATTGTTGTGTATTGATTTCGATTTAAATAAACATAAACATGTTTATGAGACAAAACATGGCCGGAGAACTTTAAACATGGTGTACCTTTTCTAAGCCGTGCTAAGAAAGATTGGTTGTACAGTCAAACCTGCTTGCTTAAGAAACCACCTTTACTACAAATTAGGAGACCACTCGCCTAAAGAGATCACAGTTTCAGCCCTCAGTTGTATTGTTTTAATTAAAATGCACATATATTAAGAGACCACCTGTGTGTTGAGACCAATTGTGCTCTTCTATGAAGACAAGAAGCTGACATAGTACAATGTACCTGCAAATAATTTCGTATGTATAGCTTACTGTTAAACATATTTTTTCTGTTATGCGAAACGAAACGTATGTCTTCATGTGTTGACGATTGCCAACGTATGTGTCAGATTCCTCTCAGTCTCCTTTTTTCAAGTCATCCAGTACTATACACTTATTTGTTTTTATGTAATATTGTGTGTTTTTTATTTGTGTTCTTTTTTATCACAATTTTACTTTTAGTGTCAAAACTGCTTTTATATTTAGTGACAGAAATTTTGGGAACAGTCGGCAAATTTTAAAATAATCCTAAAAAATAAAGTCGCAGCGTCATTCTTGTTATACAATTAAGACAATTTGAATATTTTTTAAAACATGATTTTGACATATTACTTATTTTTTTGATATAATAATGCATCATTAAGTATATAAGCCAATAGTTATAATATGGAGAAAACTATAAACTATAAATTTTCATTTACTATATTTTTTTTAAATAAACAGCTTTAAAGTTAACTTGACATTGAAGAAATAAAACACTCAATAACTTATTTGATAGTGCCATACTATCTCCATTGAACTGGTACACACGCACACGTTTTCTCTTTAGCCACGGTTTTACATTTTGCGTAGAAATTCGTTTATTTATTATTTTATTTAATTGACGTTTTGTTACTTTTAACATTGCTATACAGATCAATGACGCCGACACCAATCGGCAAGACTGCCTCTCGCCAGACCGCGGGGCAGCATATTCTAGCGAAATATTTATAGGTTATTAAATTTGTATTTGGATATATGCACGAGTTCTTTGGCGTATTAATATTTAGGAGCGCAATATTTATGCGCAAAAGAACGAGTGCATATCCCAATATCTAATAAACCTTTTTATTGCATACGCATTTTTAAATTAGAGAGAATAAAATAGGTTGTAACATTTAATTTTTACCAAAAACAATTATTTGAAACAAACATATTGTCATTACATAATGGAAATGTTCGCAATGAAATCGACATTGTTTACATAACGTGACATACTTTCCTTGACATGAACAGAAAAGTGCACCAATCACGAACGAGTATACATTACACACCCAATATGACTTTACCACACGTCAATATGGGCGAATATTGACGTTTCCTGTTACATTGAAAGTAAACGGAGCTTGTAAATGCGTATACAATATTGGATGTTATCAACTGCACTATGTGATATACACTAAACCAAATTGCTAAGTACCAACCTAAAAATATGTCAATAATATTCTCATTGTTTTGGGTATTTTGAGCTTGATTAGGGATACGGTTAAACTGCAAAATAACGAATGTAAATCGTCTGCTCTGATTGCATGAACATATTTTAAAACTTTTAAGTCAATGGGTTTTCTTAGAAATAAGTCATAACACCTATACAACTGGGTATATAGGATTTTATTAAGTACTTCGAATTAGTGAAGCTTTCGGTGTTTCTAATTCTAAAATATGCCAGTTAAAATTATTTTGACATCATGTTTTACTAGCATTACCACTACAAATGCGTTTGCAAAAGAAATTTTCGAAGTATTTAATGTTAACGCTGAATTACAGTTACTTGAATTTCAAACAATATTCAATTTAAAGGGAGATAATTTAAGATTATCCATATTTCATTTTTTTATAGACGGAAAATCTGCGATAAATGGGTCAAATTTTTATGTTTTTTTCTATTATTTCATACCAATTTTAAGAATTTTATATCTTTAAGCGATCTTTGACTCATGTTATGTGTATTATCAGCACATTACATGTTTTCATATAAAGGGAGGGTAACTCTTAAAAGATGTAACAATTTAAACAAAAAATAAATGTTTTACAAACTATGGGTCAAAACAAAATACTTATCATATATCTATTCTAAAATATATTTAAAATAAGAAATTTTGTTCAGTGTACCTCTGAATCAGTGCTGTAATACTCGGTTTTTCATATCAGTCTAATGTCTTCATGAATCACTCTATATCAACAGTAAAATATAAATAATCGACCCTGAAATTCAAGGGTATGACAGAGAGCGAAGTTAAGCCTGTAACTTTCCCATATCATCCTGTGTTCAAAGTCCAATAATGTGACGTATTTAAAATCACGTAAGCATGCAATTTTCGAATATATTTAAGGCGGTACCAATCCGGAGAGTCCAATGTCTAACTTTAAGCTGTAACTGTGTATTTTTAGTAAAATAATTCTCTACATGCCAACCCTGGTCTGCACAGTGAGGTCAGTGATTTGGAAAATAAATGATATTTCTATTAACAAGGAAGATTGTAATAAAACTCAACAAATTCTCACGAATTGTGATTATTCATCTTTCACTACAATAAAATAAGTATCACAGACAACATTTTCTTTGTCATGTAATGTTTTTTTTTCTGTTTCAACCAGAAAAATACAAAATAGTCCGAATGAAAGTATTTATATTAAGTTAACAGTCAACATTTTCTTTGTCATATAATGCTGTTCTCTATTTCAACCAGAAAAATACAAAATAGTAATTTTAAACGTATGTGGCCTTCTAGTAGAAGAGCATTGGTTTAAAAATATATTCCAAAACATATTAAGACATAATTATTAAAAAAAAAAACTTGCATTGTAAATGTTATTTAGAATTAAGAAAGAGCATTTGTGAATGATCTTAACTATATACATATGGCAGACGGCAGTTACATTAAATGTGAACATCAATGTGAATGTATTATTTAAGGCCCTATACTGAAACGCAAAAGAACGCAACTCGGGAATTTCCGCTATATATTGTATATACTGCACACTTAATTCCACATAGTATTCAAAAAAAATCCCAAGATGTTTTGTTAAAAAAAAAAGTTGCAGTCAACTGTGATGTTGTAGACGTTTTAATCACACTACATCTTGTAACAAGAAATTCATAAATGTTGAAGTTCCTCTTTAAAAAAACAAAGCCTGTTCAGTACTGTATTTATTCATATTCAATTAAATTTACTTACTTAGTAAACATACAAATTGCAAATAGCGCCTTTTATCACATAACATGGCCTCTGGGGGTGCAATAGAGCCATGACTTATTTCACGTAATACACTAGTGTATTATCACGTAATACACTAGTGTATTACAGAATGATGCAAATGAGGACCTTATCACTGTGTTTGTGTACAGTAAAACAGTTAATCCCTATGTTCGCATTGTATAAAATACGATAGTTCGATACCCTATTTATCCTTATTTGAAATCTTGCTTTATAAAATGAATGTTAGTAACATTAAATTTAGTTTAAGGTGTCGCATTATTGCGTTACAGCCGCGTAACGTAGCTGCCATCACGAAAACAAATGGAAGTGAAAATGAGAAACTAAGGAACTCCAAGATAAATTATTTTGCCCATTGTGTCTCTTTTAAAGGAGTCGCATTGTCGTGAATAATTGGATATTGAGAAAGATTATATAATGTTAATATAACGATCTAGAGGGCGTGAGCGGTAGCTATCATATTTCACTACCGTTCATGAACAGTCTCAATCAAACCGAGACTGCAATATTTCGTATGTGTCGTGTTCGGCCGTTTCCAAAGGTCCACTCTCATACTCTTTTGCTACGTCTGTTAAATCTATACTTGTATATAGTGTATGATCACACAGGCCTATGGCCTACTCATTTTGAAATAAAGTGCTTCTTTTTCTATAAACTGTTGCAATTCGCATTTGCAAACTCCTGGTGAAGGGTATTAGACCGTTGTATGCTGATACTGCAACAAATTATTAATAAGTTAATAGGTAAATGCATAATTAGTTCAACATAATAACATTAAATGAGTTATCTATGTATACTAAATGTAACAGTCAACTGTACGCTCAATATCGAATTAAGGAGAAATAAAACAATCTGAAATATAGCATTGAAATGAAAGTAGTTAGGTTTCAAGGATAATGTCCGTAATTAAATACCGTACATGTTATTTAAGACACACACTTGCTATTATAAACAGTCACTAAAGGAAGTCATTAGTTGACGGCCAGGTTATCATCTATCGCCTGTGTGGATTACGTGGTCCCGCCTTAATTCCATTAAGCGATGGAAAAGTTTATATTAGCAGAATTTTATAACGGATATTTTGACAAAGAAACACGTTTAAAAACATTTTTTACTGAAACGAATGTGATAACCTGTTTAAAAGTACCTATTAAATGTTTTAATTTTACAATATGCAAACTTTTAAAGCCAAAAATTATTTTTTTATTTCATACCCCAGCCAACCCCGTTTTCCCTTCTTGGAGAAGCGGTTGGATGGGTTATGAAAGTTAATACTCGGACCACGTAATGTTTTATAGGAATATAAAGTTGCATATTCGCGGCCTGTGTTGCTTACAGTTTAATAATTTAAAGACAAATGCCTTAATGGTCAAGGACACATTTTTGGCGTACATAGTAGTGTTTATTTTGTTACGGCCCACGGAATGCATTTTAGTATGTGTTGCAATTTTTTCAATTGAGATACGATGGATTAAAATCAGTAAATATTATCAGCAAATCAAATATTAATTAATCAATTGACTATGTGATAATTTGCTAATCACACATTTTCAAAAAGTAATCTTACATTAATTTGCCTATGTAACGTATGGCAATAGATCCGCACAAGGTTAATTTCAAGTCGAATAACCATACCATGTAGACGATAAAGGAAATAGTTTGTCCTTGATATATCAATATAGATAGATAATAGCGCTTATTTTGTCTTTGCAATCTATATTAAAGGCGAGTTGGCAATAAAGTCTGACCCGTTTGCCGGACATTCTACAATAAGTGTTAGAATACAAGGATTTAAAATATAACAAGTGACCGTCAGCTGAACTCAAATAAACTCTTAGACATTACTAAACACATTTAACATCAGTAAGAACAGAACGTGGAACCTTGGTATACTGACCATGTCCAAGGACGGGTCATTTAATGACAACTGTACATAGGGCCCAAGCCGGTGTGCGTGTAGATATACTTGACGCGATAAGAATAGCTCGGCATGGTGTGTCAACCTCAAGTCAGGGTAAAGTAGAATTAAAGTAATGAGGCCTCTTGATCTCACTGGCTTGTCAAGTAGAAGGTCGTGGATTCAAATCATGCCCGCCGTCTCTTTCCACTTCACACTGACCAATTCATCAAAAGTCGAGAAAGATTCGCTTCTTAACAGTCCCAATCTTCATAAGTAGCTGATACATCACTGCTGACCTTTTATGATATAATGATATAAGACCGAAGTTTACCGAAAGAAATTGGCCAGTTCATTGACTAAACCGGGACAACTGTAGAAGAAAAAGTAAAGGATGTACCCCGCTTCCCCAACTACCTCTAACCCAACACTCCGCCCAAAAAGGTTTTAATAATAACTGCAGATTTCGATAAGGCTTCCGTTGACTTGTTAGAATACTTATATAAACGTGCTATAAAATACCAATGCATACTCAAATTGCCAACAGTAAGTTCGTCAAACACATGTACATACTGCATCATATTAAGTGCCTACAGAGGACACTAAGTGTGTCTACAGAGGACACTAAGTGTGCCTACAGAGGACACTAAGTGTGTCTACAGAGGACACTAAGTATGATTACTGACTTACAGAGCTTTTACTATACTTCTACATAGCTAAATATGTACTCGCTTCATATATCGCCTTTCTTTAAAGTTCCTATTTCTCCATCAACATGCACATTTTGCAACAGATGTACATCGTTTCTTAACCTAATGATGACGAGGTATGTATATAACTTACATATTTTTAGAATCCAAACTCTATAAACACAATATAAACGGTTTTAACCAGACAGGTCAAACCCCAAACTGCTGCGTCGAACTGAGAGTTACCAAGTCATAATTCGTTTTACGCACATTCAATCAAGAACATTTTAAGAACTCCTGAATAAATCGGGACGTTTGCATTATTATATGACCTAAACATCTGGATTAAGGTTTTGATGAACACATTTTTGGTGTACTTTTTGCCGTTATTTTGACAAACTAAACCAAATAAATAGCAGTATATTAAACGAAATCATGTATAAATATAGACTATAAATCATATTGTAGCTCACTTTATATTAATCACCATGATCACACACGTAATGAAGATATTGGAAATGTAATAAACATAGTGTAAACACGTTGTTCAGCATTATTTTAAAACATACATATAACAACATATAGTATTAGGACAAAAGAAAAACTTATAGAGTTGCTCTCCTTTAACTGACGTAGTTCTACCCAACTGCATATGATTTCGGGTATTCTCACAAACCACATCTGTGATACAATTCCATTATTTTAGTCTCAATCCTGTTTCCTTGTTTATGATGTCTTGATGCCCACCATATGCAAGTACAATTTGCCTAAGATATTTGTTTTTCTTCTAAATACACACTTTGTGAGTGTGCATCAAACTTCCATTTGATAAGTAGATACGCGTTTATTTATAAATGTGTTGTATACCTCATACCCCTGTACATCTCTTAAAGATAGCGTAGTATGTGGTAAGGACGTTTCCTTTAATACCCTTTAACAGCTGATAAACATGTGGACATCAGCTGATAGCATAATGCAAGTTAGGAGACCTGGGTGAATAATAAGGAATGTTAGAAATTCAATAAATAAGAATTGTTTCCACCATTGATAAGATGATTATATAAAGCTTGTAAAGCAGTATACTTATTTCATACCTGTTTCGCTTTTGATCAGACCAGGTGCTCCAGAGCGGCAGGTCTATATGTAATATATGTTAATAGTGTACGCTTGGAATAACTTTACTTATGTAATAAATTTAAATAGTTACTGTGCAGTAACCTACGATACAACGATTAAATATATATTATTATAATTCAGTTTATTCAAGCAAGGTACGTATATATGCGGTAATCTGAATAGTTTTAAATACGTTATAATAGTGAAATTATATAAACCTTTTTTTGGTTTTCAAATTCGTTTAAACAGTTAATTCGAATATCAATGTGCAAACATAAAATTATAAATTAATAAAAAATCATCTACCTTGTCTGATGATAAAATGTGTTTTTTATGTTTTATGTTTTTGTTTATGCTTTTTAAATAATGAAACGTGTTTAGCTGGAGCAATCATACATTATGTAGCATACTATTAACGTACCTGGTAGCCTAATTTCTATCATAACAAACCATTAACTACGTTCTCCCGTAGTCATATTTTGTATACTTGTCTCTGTTTTCCTCATACTTTGTTGAATACGTCTTTATACGTTACTTGTCTTTTTTTTTTAATTATCCTCGCACACCCAACTCTTTGCATGACCATTTTCTGCATGAAACTAGGTTGTTAACTTTCATCCGCCTGACATGTATTGCCGTCATATTTATTTTGAAAGACCTCATCCATATGTTAGTATAGGTTATTGGATTGGATATGGCGAAATATTACTTGGAGATGTTTTTGCAAAGGACGACGTGCTTGTCCTGCGCCAACACCAAGAATTTTAAGTAATATGATGCCCTACAAATTCAATAACTTTTTTTTTGTATACTTGCATATTTATTTCGATCAATATGAATGTTTGATTATTTTTTTTCATTGTAATCGTAAAATGTCTTGATCTCTAGCTCTGGATGGAATTCATATTTTGTCGTCCATTTTCATTATGTGCGGATGATTATTTGGCGCTAAATGATCATCTCATGACATCGACTTCAGTTGACGTACTTTAAACGTCAAACGCCCTTTAGCATTCATTAGCGTTAAAAATCAGTAAGTGCGCGATCAATTAAAGGGACACTGTCCGTAAGTAAGCATATTGAGGATAACCAAATAACTGTCTGACTTTTATTCAGTGAAATGTATACATGAAAACACGAGGACAGACCCTAAGAAGTATGTAGGAATACATTCGTGAGTTTGAAAAAAAAAGAAGTTTTAATTATTATATGTAAATAAAGTGGGACCCACAATATTTACCTTTTCTGCGATCACGTGACTGCCATTAGCGCATTAGCTTTTCACCATAGTATGTATTGTGTAATATGTATAGCCCGCTTAGCTCAGTCGGGAGCGTTGTCGACCATTTTATCCTCACGCACACTATTATTACTGCGAGTGTAATTTTAGTTTGGGCTGCAAGTTCAAACGCACGAAGCGGATTTACTTTTTTTTTGTACCGCGATTGAATTCCGTCAAACAATCTTGCTTTTAATTAGTAAATATTCAATAATGTTTAGTGTGTAATGTTTGCGAACATAATTATTGTGTGTTTTATAAGCTAAAAGTTACGGACAGTGTCCCTTTAAATAGTTTCGTTAATTTTTGTTTTCGGTCACTTGTATTTTGTTTAACGATACGCACGTTTTCGTTCGTACAATACGCAAGTTTTCGTTCGTTTACAGTTCGATGTTGTTCCTTATCAAAGTGAAATCAGGCCTTTTTTATCGCAGTATACTGAACGATTTGCTCAATGCACAGTAAACGAGGCAATATGAAAGGATATACTAATGTGAAGCATAATCTCGCTTCGACATATATCTTTGCGGAACGTCGGTGGTTCTACCCAGGTGCCCGCCCGTGCACGAAAATTGCCCGGAGGGGCACCTAGGGTCTTCCTCCACCAATGGAAGCTGGAAAGTCGCCATATGACCTTAGCTGTTTGTGCGACTATAAAATCCAATTCAATCAATCAATCGACATATATCTCTCGTGATAAGCTGTATCTCCAACTGAACTTATTGTGTTTACTAACTTAGACATCTCCGTTGATGTAGTGCAGGTATATAATGTAACTGTTATTCACAATTAAATATTTCTTATATAGGATCAAACTTATTTTAACTTATAAGCTTAATAGCTGATTCAGACTTTGCAATTACGATCTCTAGAACAAAAGGTGCTGCAATGGCAATTTCATTGACTTTTATTAAATACGTGTGGTCTTCACAAAAGCAGGTGTATTTGTATCGGGTTCCTTTTAATATGTTACGGTCGACACAAGGTTTGAAAATGGTATACAAAAACCTGTATGATATCGTTACTGGTGTTTTCTGATCTGCTTCACTATCCTACCAAAACAGGGCCTAAATTCATCAATTTTTTGAGCACAAGAATCAGACTCAGACTCAAAATCTCATTTTTTTGCAAACCCTATAATCACAAAAGTTGGGTAAGAATTGTGATTTTCTGACATTTTCTGTTAAATTACCTTTCAAATTACTCGTTTCTGAAATCAAATATAGTAATTTGCTTGTAACATTGTTTTTTATTTTGATTTAAAAAAAAAAGAGATTTTGAGTCGAGTCTGTGTTCTTGTGCTCAAAAGTTTGATGAATATTAGGCCTGGACGAGTTTAATAAAATTGTGTATGAAATGACAACCAGTGTCAGATCCTTTTTATCACATGGCTCAAAAACGACAAGAAACTACACATTATTGCTTGTGGTGAATCTACATACGGCGGACTGTTACCCTCACAACATCGCCGATTCAGTGCTATATCCACGGACTCCACGGACTAAACGAGTGTTCCGGGACATTGACTAGACGAACGTACTGACACTGCACTTGATTCGGTCGCCTTGTATTACACATGGTTAATATAAGGAAATACGTAATGGGTATATTATACGGAATACAAGCAGTTCCATTTGATAAAAAGGTATATATACTAAAAGTAAATGCCATTTCTCCAGGATCCCATTTGTTGCTAAAGACTCGTAAAATACTATACATACTACACACATCACCATTCGAGGTGATATAAACGTCCAGAACACGTTACGCTAGTTATAATCCGTAGGTATATATGTATATATAACACTACTTAAATTTTTTAACAGTTTATAAAATACAATAACAGGCAACGGGTAACAATCCCATATATGCTTTTTTTACCTCGATACAGTTTGTGGAAAACTGATAACAATAAAAGTAATAGATAGAGTCTGGTCTTAGCGAGTTGGCTTATTTAAACACCGAGATGGGCGTAGCCCATCGAGGTGTTTAAATAACCAACGAGCTGAGACAGACTCTATCTTTTTTGTAGCATGGTGTACTTAGTAACACTGTGACGTCATAGTGACCGTACTCTAAATTCCAATATCAGGTAGTTGTAGTACGGCATAGCCACGCCCCTTTAGTTACCCTAAATTAAACGATTTAATGCTCTGCATTCATCAAAGGAAATGTCTGTGACCATGCTACAACAGTTAATATTATATCACAATAACAGCATAACAGAAAAAAAACATTGCCCAATCGGAAAGGTCTCACAACAAAATGAATTTGTACATTTGGTCTATTCCGAACGGGCAGTTTCCAAGCTAAAAGTTATTTTTTTATGAACACCGTCATTTGCCAAAACAAGACTGTACACAATCTGGTACGCTGGCCTGGTTTTTTTTTGTTGTTGTTTGCAATTTGAGTTGTGTCATCCATTGCGCTATGTTGGGCTTTGGCTCTAGAATTAGGGCCAGTATTCCTACTCTTCTTCAACACCGACAAAACTTTCATACTTTGGTAGAAGTGTTGTCTAATAGATCCACATCCAATTTCAGACTGTGTTCATCTCGCTTGAAACAACAATAAGCATATAGTGAGCAAAATAAATTTAGCACATACAATCCGTGTTATTACCATAGACGAGATAAAAACCTCGCATGTTCGGGGTCAATGATAAAGTGGCATATATGTTAGCAATAGTAATGCTACGAAGTCAAATTGATGATAAATATAAAGCGAGTATGATGGAAACATACTTTTATAGATTACCGAAAATCGTTCTCATTTCAATGAAAAGGGAGTTAATTTTAAAATAACGAAATCTGGATTGTTCTTTATTTGAAAATATCAATCGTTTGTGAACATGTCAATGTTTTTTAAGCAATGACAGAATGAGCAATTCTTGTCAATGCAAGCATTGAATCAAAAATGGTTCAAAGCAATAACTTTGTATAATGAAATAGGTTGTTTTTATTCTATGGGAGGTAATTCTGGTATTTCGCTTAGAAAATAATTTTTTTTTTTGAAAATCAAATCCTTACCTGGCATTTCTCATATCTTGAACCAGTATATCACTGTTCATATGTTTAATCTATGTCCCTACAATGTCGTGCTAAATTGTCTTGTTCAATATATAGGTCAACAATTATCAAAATTTGTTAAAATCGAAGAAAACACGCTATTACATTTTATGGAGCAAGAATTGTCCTATCGTGCGTTTTAGGGGATCTAAATGTGTAGTGAAACCTTAATGAATGAATTATCTACTGTAAAGCATCCTTGGATGGTTTGTTTTGGTTTCTCATTATTGTTATCTAAAAGCTAATGGCACAAAGTAAAGACATTTTATGGGACATATACATATCACTCGCAAATGCATGCGAAATCTGGTTCCCGGCGCGGACCAGTTCACAATCATTAAATATAAGTTCTGCTTTCGTTTAACTTTTTACATTTCGATCGATTCTGCTGTGGTAGATATATTATTATTTCAAAAGTGTACTTCATTTTGTAACGATAAATATGACATTGCATAATGGCATGTCAAAAATCTGACATAGTGTTGAAGTATGAATGCAAAATCACACCGACGGGACGTTATAAACCGCATTAAACAAAGTATCAACATTTTCGTTTCATTTTACAAAGATTGACGAAAATTAATGTAATGGGTTTGCTGTCAGTCACATATCAGGGAATGGGTTCATATCTGTGTTATATCTGTGTCAAATGTGTGTTACTAAAATAGTTGGCTCTGCACTTAAAATGTTGGTTTTCTTTTAAATCATTGATTGATGCCTTTTAGGTATTTTCATATGCTCGCAGAGACGACATCAGGGGAGAAGTAAAGAAAAATGAACAGTCTGTGATAATATTTGGGCTCTTGATATCACTACACTCTCATATCACGTCTGTTTAATACATCGATGATATACGTATATAATGCGAGATGTATACATGGTATATAAACCAAATATCATGTTTTTTCCATTTATAATTAATTTCCAATTTGGACATAAATTATTATTGGGTAGATGGTTCTGTTAAAAGTATTAATTGTTTTTTGGTGTTAGTTTGCATTCATATTTTCAATAACAATGCCAAACACAAGAAAGAAACTCATAATGAGTTTTGAAACTCTACCTTCTTTGTAGCTTTCTAGGCTATTCTTTTTTTTGTATTTATATATACACGAGCATATTTGTGTTTTACTTATATTGCCTATTAATGCTGCCTTGTTGGTTACAGTATAGTTCATGGCTGGGATTTCTTTATTTACACTGTCCCGTTTTTTGGGTTTACAGTAGGGTAAGTGTGAGGTTTGGTGCACCCTAGAACCCGGTTTAAACCCCCAGCGGCCTTTTTGCCACGGCCACTACCAAGGCGGTATCCCTATTGTCAACCCTTTTGTGTTTGTGATGTCTTATTTGGCCTTTCATTCATCTTTAAATTTATTCTTTGTTTCTGTGTGTGTTTGTGGTTGACTGTCGTCTTTGAATGCGGCTTTTCCTGTTCGATTTTTATATCTATATCTAAGTTCATACGATATCATTACATATAGCCTGTTTTAGGCACCTGCAATGCTAGTGTAGCTTTATTCACAGTCCCTACTAACCTAGCTTTATTCATATTAAATGCATATTAAATGCAATTTTAACTTTAGACACATTCGAGTGATTAATATACAACTCCACACTTGGAAAAGTAAGCAGCATATGTAGCGCATGTCTTCCAGTAGGCCTAATTGCCTACTGACCGTTCCAAGTCGATAACCCTGTCTTCACCACCCTTTCTGTTGTTTTTTGTCTCTTTCATTGTAGTTTCAAGTCCTTGTTTGCAGTACAGTGCGGACCTACGATGCCATTGCGTTCGGACGCTGTGGTTTCTATAGGACCCTATATATCATTTTCAGTTGTATCTTATTTTCACTTACCGGCCTACATGTATCAAGGAGCTGAACAAAAGTATTGTCTTTGCTCTGTTGTAGAACATGTTATCGACAATATATAACATTGGTTATTTTGCATATTGTAGGACGATGCAACGTAACAGAAAACCGATGGCGCCGTTTATTCTAGTGATGTGCGGTATATTATGGAATTTGTCTGTGGGAAGTATGGCTCAACAACAACAGCAGGCGTCCGAACAACAAGCTGTGTTTTTGCTTCAGACAATATTAAAGGTTCATAAAACTTCTTTTACGTTTTGTAGAACCTTGTACGAAATAGTATGTGTTGCCGTGGAGCGAACGGTTCAACTAAATAAAACACTTTGCATGATCCGTAGTATTATATTTTTTATCTGACATATACATATATTCTATGCAACAATAATGAATACATGTAAACAAAACGATAACAAACACTCATTTTAAATTATACTAGTAGTTAAACTCCAGAGTTAGGTAGAGACTACCGTCATTGTGTAGTCACTGTAACCAGTTAGTATTTCGTCTGCTTCAAGATAAATGTTTCAGCACTCTGACCAATCACTGATCGTATTTTTACAGGCACAGCTATTAATAGATGCACCACATTCAAAATTTGACAGTTAGGAATAAAAGTTTTGTTCTACAAAGTATGGAAAATAAATACATTATATAATTATTTTGATATATCTGTATAGAGTAATGTTTAATGTATTTACATGCCAAATTTTATGGTTTAAAAATGCTTTATTATTTAGATATTTGTGATTAAACCTCTCTGAGCAGCATAATGCAGAAAATTAGCAGAACAGTTTCTATGGGGCCATTTTGGGGACTTTATACTCAACCCTGGCCTTTAACCAATTTGAAAACCCTTTGCGCATCTTTATTTATTGAAACCACTAAAATGATACTTCAAGTTGCTGATGCTGTGTTATTTTACTTTAGGAATATCCTGACTTGGCCCAGGAACTGCAGTACTTGCTTCAGAAAGCTCAGAGTATCCCTGACAATGTTACTGACACCCTACCAGCAGGCGTTACACTGAATCCATTCCTTAATCTTGTTCTGCTAGGTAAGACTTAATTTATTATTAAATTAAAGAGTGTATCTTATATACTTACTAAATTATCTATTGTTTACTATATTAGTATGAAATATCAAATAAATTCGAACCAGTTGTAACATTTCACCTTCTGTTGATTGTTTTCTTGTCTATTAGAAATCAGAAATTTGGTAAAGACCACTAATGAGTCCACGTCCAGACCTGGAGGGAACCCCGGCGTTACTGGACAGTCAACTGCAACATCAGTACCTGGAGTTAACTCTAACCCAGCTGCAATAGCAATGATGGGAATGCAGAATCAACTTGTACAAGACGCACTGAGAGTTGTCATGGAAGAGGTTTGTAGCTGAAAGACTCGTGCTGCTTTTAAACGCTATGAGTTCTTGTGTGCAAATATTCTAGATCAAAGTAAAATAAGGAGTTACCAGGCACATTATAGCAGTTTGTATGTGTTTCGCATTGTAAACTCCCTTCAACATGTAATATAATCCTAAATCAGGTGACAGAGTATAAATAGTGCAACTCAACTGAGCTGTGTTTTAAAGAAAGAACGCACGTGTCTGGCAGTTTATGAGAGACAACCAACTAAAGAGTAAAACTAAATGGTATCTAGGTTATTTTTTTCGAAACAAATATGTAGGTGCTGAAATCAAAGTCGTTATATATGCGTTCATACATGTTGCTATACTATTTGAATATAATAATATTCCAACAGTCTACATAATTGCATACTAATCGTTTGTAATTAATGTCGAATTTTATAGTTGCTGTGTTCTTTATACGAAGAAAGGGAGACAACAAAGGTGTATGGTAGATTTGCTTTCACCAATATAGTTAGGATGAAAGACGCTTAAGATGATAAGGAGTGTGATAGAGATGTACATGTATATCACCAATATAATAAGGATGAAAACCATTCGGGGTATTGCGTTTCGTAGTAGAGTTGTAATCACAATTACAAATAAGAAATTAAAAAGCTTGAGATGATGTTAATGTGCGCGGTAGCGTTGTTTATAATCACCAACACATCTAATGATGTAACAAGCTTAAGGTGCTGATATGGTTGACTAGTAGAGTTATTTATCACCAATATAATCAAGGATATATACTGATTAATACGGTGGTGATAAAGTGTGTTGTAAATGTATATACTGTTACTAACGATCAATTGCAGATGCAAAACGGAAAAGTTGTTGCTGCAGCAAACAACATTACCACTGGTGACGATTTGGGCTCGATGTTAGGATTGGTCAATCCATTAACAGTTGTTCAGAAACTGCTGTCCACTCATTCAGCGAATTACATAATACCCAATGTACCGAATGAGCCAATACATGCCCAGTGTCACCAAGACGTAGTGGACACGCTTGACGCAGTTGTGGTGCCAAAGGGCTGGGCTATAGATAGTAAGAATAAATCACTTACACTGAACGACTGTAAAAACGCAACAGGGAAATAAACTAACTGACACATTTCAATAGAAATTAAATTTTAATTTCATCTATTCTGTTTAACCATATCTACAGTTCTACTGCTGAATATTTCATTTAAATTGATCAAAATTAAACTTGTTAAATCAAAATATAACTGTTCTACCCCCAAAAGCAAAAGTCACACTATCCACCATTAGCGGCAATGCGCGCCTGACATATTGGGATATACCTGGTATTAGTTTTGTTACTTTTGCTTTAGGTGGTCGTACTATTATGCTCTAAGTTTATTATTGATCAATTTGAATGAAATTTTCAGCAAATCAACAACTGTAGATATTTAAGAAATAGAACATCGTTTACTGTGAATTATCGTTTAATATATCACGGTTTGGAGTTCAATTGTAAACATTAATTTCACGAGACCGAAGGGCGAGTGAAATTATTGTTTACAATTGAACGACAACCCGTGATATATTATAGATAATTCACCGTAAACGATGTTCTATTTCTATTCTAATACCCCTAAAATGTGAAAATAACGCACACATCTGAAATATTTCGCATTGCTTTGCTTACTCTCCTAACGTTGCATACGTTACAATACATAATGCGCAATGCGCAATGCTTATTCTCCTAACGTTGCAAAAATTACAGTGATATATCGTTCAATATAACGAGATATTTTAAACTAGGCTATATAGTGCGGGTGTATTAGAATGTTAAATAAAATAGATGAAATTAAAATATAATTTCTATTGAAATATGTTAACATACCAGTGTATAGCACGAACTTATTTTGTATGAATTCATTATATGTGACTAAATTATACATTATATAGGTTATTTACAGCTGCACGGGATACATTCAGTACTTCAAAAATTATATCTGCTCCAACCTTTTATAATCTCTCTTAATTACCTTATCATTTTGTCTTTGTTTGGCGCCTGATTTATGTTGCCTTCCTCAACATGTTAAATATGATCAGCACGCACACAGTCAATTGACGTAAAGCCTAGTTTCAGTAACCCAACAAACCAATATTGCTGCTTCTAACTGTTTGGTTGGGAGCAACACGTGTATATTTCGCTCTTTCTTAAGTTATAATTCCAACTGTTTTACACGTGCAATAATTAAATTTATAATTATCATGTTTTAAAATTAAGAAGAAATTTCTGCACTACCTAATACATGTAGCGTTTTTAAAAGAAGATGATATTATTGCTGAAAATTACTTTCTTAAACTCGACACATTAAACTACCATGTGTAACACCGGATTGCTTTATGTGATAACTAAAGACAACATCATTAAAAAGCTATTTTCTTTTATATACAACATCTAATTTACTTTTATTTTCCTTTTGCAGTGGTGGATGCCTTGGGCAAACCTGCATCTGGAATAGAAAAGGGTGCCTTCTATTTCCTTGGTTCTTACGACCAGTGCTATAAGATACGGCCACAAATTAAAGAAGGTGACATACTCGGAAATAGAACACAGACGCAATCAAGACAGTTTGGTACCAGGTTCTGTAGAGCTGATATTGCAATTCCAGGAAGTCTGATAAAATCATTGAATGTTGTAAGTAGTGATACGAACAATCATTCTTATTTGAAATGTTAAGATACTTTCATCTTACAAATAACACTCATTTACAACCATTGTCCATTATTTTTAGGTCTTAGTCTTTAAAGAATAATGGCAAAACCGAAAAGTATAATCTTTGCGCAATAGTTTATTTAAGAAATAATAAATACGTACCTGTGTTTTATCGGTGAATTTAAATTTAATTACTCGCATCCGATCGACTAACTGTATTTTATTCACCGATAAAATACAGGTATGTATCATTTCGATTCTAACACAACAATAACCCCATTGTTGACGCTATAGTGGGGACACTATATATTATCTCGAAGGTCAAGGTAATCAGGCTGCTATGTTTACAGGATGTTCCATTGGACGCTCCCGTATGCAAAGTTCTGCGGGGTACAAATATGTATAAATACACTAGTAGTCACGTGACAAACAATTAGGTCATAGCTTGCGCTGTATAACGTCAAACGTTCTCAGCTTGTTCTGGATGCTTATTAATGTTATATGTAGTGATTCATATGATGGGTTTATATCGGGGGTGGGGGTGGTGCAAGGTTTGGGAACATGGCAAATGTATTGTAATTAACATTTCATTAAAATTACTTTAGAGGTTGTCTTCGTGTCGTATATTTACCAAGTGACGTCGTGTAATGTGACGTTTCCAACGGATGAAATATACGCGGGGAATTAATGGAACAGCTGTATTTTATCGTAGAATAACATACAGCTGTTTCTCTTCTTTGTGTATATGAAAGACTACACGTCGCTCACAAATGTCAATTAATGAAAGTTCAATGTATATAAGTTACATTTATGAAATTACATTAACACTCGGACATTTACATAATTAGAATGAGAATGCATAAACTGGCTGTTGGCAAAACGGGAGTACATAGGAAAGTTTATTTTGCTGATGGTGATAATAGAATCATTATCTTTTCATCATGTTATTGAGAACTGAATTCAATTACAATTTTACCGATAATCATTAATGCATTGATTTTGTCATGACCATATTGATCCCCGCCGCTTTCACTTTCGTGATTGATGAGGGCTGGCGTGGCGCGGCGGATTTGTAACCGGAGGCCCCGGGTTCAATCCTCCGTGGTGCCACTGAGTTCCGTCGGTGTGTTCTTGGGCAAGACATTTTCCGTTAGCCTCGTCCGTCGGATGGGGACGTAAACCGGGCGTTTCGCTGTATTGGTCTATCCTCCGAGCACGTTAAAGAACCATAGGAATCTATTCGATAATAAGAGTAGGGCAGGTTCCCGGATTCCTATGTATTCTTCCACTCTCTCTGGGGTGGCTATAAATATCCTAAACTGTGTTGATGAGCCGTTAAACAACATTCAATTCAATTCAATGTTCGTGATTGTGATGTTGAATGCCTTGCTTCTTTATTAACCCTGCAAGTGTTTGTTTTAATGCTTGTTTTTGTTTGGCTGTGTTCTGTGACAGCTACATTTCCTGTTTGGCTTTTATACCTACATCTATAGAATTGAATTGAACTGAATGTTGTTTAACGGCTCATCAACACAGTATAGGTTATTTAGAGCCGCCCCAGAGAGAGGGGAAGGATACATAGGAATCCGGGAACCTGCCCTACTCTTATTATCGAATAGATTCCTATGGTTCTTTAACGTGCTCGGAGGATAGACCGATACACGGGACCGCCCGGTTTACTATTTTCATTTCCTGCTTTGTCAAGGAAACCAGTTAGGAGCAGAAAGCATGTTATATGCACCATATTTCTAAGTGTTTCGGCCATCCATTTTTGTTGTTGTTGTTTTTTGATAAAACTCTGTATAAGTAAAGATTCGTAGCAAAAATGCATTTAGACCCTATTTTAAACATATTAGGTCAGCAGTAACACATACTGCAATTTCTATGCAATATTGGATAATCAGATCCCCGATTGAAACCATTAATGTATCATGCGATATTCCGACAGGGAAAACGTGTTGTACTATTTGCATTTAAAATATAAGCAGAAATGGTTAAATTGTGATGGTAAACACTAAAAATTAGCACGCCATCCTGCGCCATCCTACGTGTTTTAAAATTCAACAAACTTGTCAATGTTGAAAATATAATTGCATAAAATATTTACATTTAAATACTAAGAATAAATGAGAATGCTGTTGAATTTATCTGGCTCGTTTTAGTGGAAATGAAAATAAATTGTCCACAATTGCAGTGTGAACCATAATGTGCTTCAGTTGTTTTCGCATGACGTGTCAGAATGAACCCATATTCGTGAATAATTTCTTTTTGCAGGATACACGAGGCGTTCGTCTTAAACTAACGTGGGGAATGTGCGTGCCGGACACGTGCCATAAAGACGATATCAAGGGAATCTTCAAGCTAGGTAAGTTTATTTCCTGTGAGTTTTCGCATGATCAATAACGTTAGCCCTTAACCCGCTACATATATCTTAACCCGCTACATATATATAATGGACTGTTCTTTATTTGAATTAAGACCGTTCCATTTATGTGCAAAGGGGGGAAATGACTGATCAGAGCCGGAAATTGTAAACTCTGAACAGCCTGCGAGTTACTCGAAGACTTATCTTGGTTTACAATAGAGATTGTGTCCCCCGTCCCCAGAGTACTGAATACTCTCTAATTTAGAGCTGAGTACTGAATACTCCTTCATTTTAGACCCGAATACTGAATACTATTTAAAATGGATAACCTGAGTACTGAATACTATTTTAACCCGGGCCGTGGGTACTGAATACTCTCTTAATTTGCCCTGAATACTTCGTACCAAAAGGGGGTGGGGAACAGCCCCAATGGACGCAAAGGCTATTATAGTCGTGCTTAGCTGGTTAATACTTCGGCCTAATTGTGCGCGTTGATGTATGTCCATCATTAATTTCCAAACATGGGGTCAAGTTAATCTGTTTCATCTTATTTTAAGCCGTCGACAATATTTTCCGAATGCCTCTTTCATACCCTAGTACATTTTAGTCGATAGCTACACTTTCATACTTTAATAACCGATACTGCCTGTCTCTCGAAGATGCCCCAAATCAAAAGCAAGCAGCGATGTAGTCAATATAGATAAACAAATCGAACAGGAAAAGCAGCATTCAAGGAAGACAGTTAACCACAAACACACACAGAAGGAAGCAAAGAACACATTTAAAGATGAATAAAAGACAAAAATAAGACATCACAAACAATAGGCTACTGCCTTGGAACGGTCAGTGGCAAAAAAGGCCGCTGGTGGGGTTAAACCAGGTTCTAGGGTGCACCAAACCATCATTAATTATTTACAAATCGTGAGGTCAAGTTAAATTATTCCATCTTGTTTTAAACCGTCGACACTATTTTCCGAATGCCTCTTTCATACCCTAGTACATTTTCGTCAATGGCTCTTCTTTCATACTTCAATAACCGATATTGCCTGCCTCTCGGAAATGTCAATACGCAAATCATTAGCAAGCAGCAATGTAGTCAAGTGTATCTCTAAACAAATACTAAATCGAATGACGAGCCTGTGTTTATGTTTATAAATACGATTTAATGATATATCTACACAGTATATTTAGTATGTTAAAAGACCACTTGCCAAAATAATTGAATACATCCATTTGAAATAAAGGAAGCTACATTACTATTGGTCATTGATCTGTTGGCTTCTTTTTTTCCCAACGTAGTATTTAGTCGAAAGTAGAGGAAACGGCATGTGGCACATCCCGGTAAATGATGTCAACTCTAAATATCATACTCCTATTGTTAAGGAACAAATTACCAATTATTGGAGTCAATCATAAAGGTATTATACCAAATATACTTGATGTAAAAAGCGTTGGGAAACATGTATACTGAAGCGAAAAAGAAACGCAACTCGGTAATTTCCGCTATATATTGTATATTGTATACACTGCACACTTAATTCCACATACTATTCCAAAGAAATCCCAAGATGTTTTGTAAAACAAAAAGTTGCAGTTAATTAGGGAAAGGGCACAACTGTGATGTTGTAGACGTTTTTATCACAATACAATATGTAACAAGAAATTCATAAATGTTGAAGTTCCTCTATGAAAAATTGAGCCATTGCAGTACTGTATTTAACGTAGATACTTTACAAATTGTTGCATCACATGCTTCAGCCAAACGAATACTCTGTCAATAATGAAACTTTGAAGGAATACTGTTTGCTGTGTTATGTGTTGTTTTAGTGTTTTTTTTTCCGAAAGGAAAGGTCTTCCGTAGACATTTACCATTCAATTAACAGCAGCATAATTGTACATACATTATATAGCGGAAACTCCCGAGTTGAGTTTCTTCGATTAGCATTATTCATGAAATACAGCATATAAAATGTGCTACCGTCTTTTTAAACTGCTTTAAATAATTAACATAGAATAGTAAACATTTAAGAAAACAAACATAACGTACCTTTCTTGCTTATTGTTTCCCTAACTAACCATGCTAACTAACTGCAACTTTTTGCTTATTATACAACAGACTGCCGGTATATGAAATATTTTTGACATTTGTGAAGTATCGGACGGATACCATTTATCCTTTCATCGTTTTTAAACAATGTGTTCAAGCACATTTTGAATATGTTAGTTTTGAGTTTAAATAATTATAAGTATTTGTTGACTGCAGATGTATCTAATTATTCAGCATATTATAATGAGAACGGGGCTAGACTGTATTAAGATTTCCTTACATACACATGGGTTAGGTTACGGTAAAGATTTGAAGGTTATGAAGGATTTAGGGTACTG
Organism: Cyrtodaria siliqua; assembly: GCA_037043455.1. Classification (NCBI taxonomy): domain Eukaryota; kingdom Metazoa; phylum Mollusca; class Bivalvia; order Adapedonta; family Hiatellidae; genus Cyrtodaria; species Cyrtodaria siliqua. The sequence goes on from JAWPHD010002760.1 coordinate 136,760, forward strand.
CTGGTATTTTTGGTGAGGTCAGTTGAGGATTGGGATACAGGTTTCGTTTCGGGTAAGGGTTATTATGTGATCCATCTTAAAGCTTGATTCAAACTGGCGTCCCATTATTTTTTCTATAATATGATAGTGCAGAGCAAATGTTGTTTGCATATTACTAAATAGTAAATTGTATTACACCAATAATATATGTATTGTCAATAATATATGTATTGTGTAATATAAATTGAAAACTCAACATTTTATTTAATTATCTGAAAACAGTTTTAAGCCAAAACAATAATAGATGTAAATTGAGATGCGAATTGTAATGCTCGTTAAAAGTAATGCTCGATAAATAAGATTGCCGTGTTATACACATTATCTAAAACTAAAAGTGCTGCAAACACCGCGTAGTGTCTTTCAAGTATCAAACATACTCGCTAGTTAAAATACTTCACACTTTGGATTGAACTTTTAGACACAACCATCTCTGTAAAGGTTCTACTTTTTTAGGGAATACGAATACTTGTTGTTATATTAAACATATGATTCAAATATGTGGAGATTTGTTAAAACAATATTTAAAAAAGAAGTGTTGAATTGTTCCTATCTTGCACATTTGTTTTGCAATGTTACATGTTTTGCATATTATGACAGTTCATGCGTAATTCGTTGTTTTAGACAGCTATAATAACCATTTTTATATGGACGTTTAAATTAATGTCACTAAATAAATGACAAAATGCCCGTTAAAATAGCTGAACTAAGCAAGCCAGTTATATTGCGTATTCGTTTTAATGTAGTTTGTGTGTTCTTTGGTAGAATATGTAGCATTAATGTTAACCTTAATCTCATATCTATCGCTGTTTATATCGTCTATCCATCATATAGTCATCCTTTAACGTAATTTGAAGCATCTCGTATCTGCCTTAGGAATACGGTGGTCTACAACGGTGTAAAATGTACTCGTATGCATCACACATTATTAATTTACACTATCTATTAAAACAAAATGTCCCATGACATATTAGACCGCTTGCGTTAGGTTTTCGGTTGGCAGGGGTATAAACTTGTTGATTTACGGTTCACCAGCACATTATCCTCACTTCGATCCGCCCCATAAAGAGGGAAACACATCTAGAAATCCGGGACCATGCCCTACTTTTATCAGATTCACGGTGGTCTTAATGAATGATTACGATTTATTAATACAGTTGTTATCTGTAAAATGTGTAATCTGGTGTGAGGCAAGACTGTTTAAATAAATAAAATGGTTCAACACAGCACCACAATACTTATAAAATGAATTGGATATACCTTCACAGTTCATTGTATACCAGGCAAGATATGTTCATTCATCCGATATCGAGATACCAAAGTTATATGACGAGAGTTGCTTGGAGGTCCTATCGCATTTTTCGTATGTAGGTTGTGCATGCTTTTATCGTATTTCGACATGTATCACTTCAGTTGGGAAAATATTTGCTATTATAGATATAAAAATCAAACAGAAAAAGCAGCATTAAAGCACTACAGTCAATCATAAACACGCACAGAAACAAAGAACAAATTTAAAGATGAATAAAAGGCCAAATAAGACATCACAAACACAAAAGGGTTGGCAATAGGGCTACCGCCTTGGAACGGTCAGTGGCAAAAAAGGCCGCTGAGGGTTTAAACCAGGTTCTAGGGTGCACCAAAACTCACACTTACCCTACTGTCAACCCAATAAAACGGGACAGTGTAAATAAAGAAATCCTCGCCATGAACTGTTCTCTAACCAACGAGGCAGCATTAATAGGCAATATAAGTAAAACACAAAGATGCTCGTGTATATATAAATACAAAACAAACAATGTCTCTTTTGTGTATACAGATTTTCGTGAAAGTATACGACTACATGCAGGTGTAAGTGTTTTTTGTACATATAGGTGTTAATGGTTGTTGTGGACTACAGCAAGTGTACCGAAACATTTAAAATATGAGAGTAAAGGATAATTAGCAAAATCTATGACAAGAGAGATGATTTTAATTTTGACATTGTTAATTATCCCCATTTGGATGGGGATGTTCCCCGAGCAACTTCTTATGGGGTGTATGTGTCTCAACTTATTCGTTTTTGAAGAGCTTGTACTCGAGTTGAGGACTTTAATATTCGTAATCTTTGTATAACTAAAAGGCTACTCAGTCAGGGTTACCGTTACCATAAACTTCGTAAAACGTTAACCCTGATCTGCTTTCCAAATATAAAATCAATTTAAGGACTCTTCTGCGACAAGGACTATCACAGCCTGACTTCTATAGTGATGTGATTTATAAACTTTGTAAGATTCTTGGTCATGATCACTTTCATAGTATCTTTGTTAAACTTGTTAAAAAGTTTATCAAAAGAGGTTCTGACCCTATCATTTTGCAACGTACTGCATGCATGGTGGTGGATCCTTTTACAGTTTGCCACTATGCTTTCATTGTACGATGACCGAATAGGCTGTGGACCCTATGATGACGCCTACCTAAAGCCCATTGGGACGGTAGCGTTTGATATTTGTCTATGATCTTTCTTGTCGTGCCCTTATTGGTTTATTCCCTTGTTGCTCTGTCTTCTGCCAAGTCATTGAGTACCTTCATTGTGACTTTCTAGGCTATTGTGTTTTTGTATTATATTTACACGGTCATATTTGTGTTTTACTTATATGGCCTATTGATGCTGCCTTGTTGGTTAGAGATTATATCATGGCGGGGATTTCGTTATTTACACTGTCCTGTTTTATTGGGATGAAGTAGGGTAATGTGAGGTTTGGTGCACCCTAGAACCTGGTTTAAACCCCCCAGTGGCCTACTTTGCCACTGATCGTTCCAAGGCGGTAGCCCTATTGTCAACCCTTTTGTGTTTGTGATGTCGTTTGCATTTAATATTACTTTTGCCTTCTTGTTTGTCTGTTTGCATGTTTTTTTCTGTTTTTTGTAGTTGACTGTCCTCCTTGAATGCTACTTTCCCTGTCCGATCTTTTTATATTTCTTTATACTTCTCGTACCATATATTAATGCTATACAATTGATTGCTTAGGATGTGTACATGACTACAAATGTTTGTGATCCAGGGTCTGATCCTTGGGGCCAGAGGTCAAGTTGAAAGGTTAAATTAACCAAAATGAACCGTAAACACAACGTTTTCAATAGTGTTAATGATTTTTTTAAATTGCTATTAGTAATGATACACACATACATTATGGAACGTGTTTTTCTATTTAAAACACGGACCTTCTCTACAAGGGAGTAGATGTATGGTCATATGGGATCAACATGCATTGTAAGGGGTTCCTCGTAACCAAAATTCCTCCTACATCAATGAAAGAAGAGTTAATATTTGGCACATTGGTTGCCTATGATATGCAGAGAACTGCGAAGTGCAGATGTTTCAACTGTTCCCTCTCCCGAAGTCACAAAAGCCCCGCTCTTATACACCGCCCCAACCCCAATCTACATATCCTTTTTTTCATTTTGAATTACAAAGAGACGTAGAGAAAATAACTTGTTGCAAATAACTAAGCTATCTGCCGTCGAGGAAATGCATTTCTTACTTGTTGTTCAGTTTTTTTAAATTGAATTTGCTTTAGTTTATAAAGAAATCAAACTAATGCTTGTTTTAAAGAAACCAAATATAAATGTTAATAGAAACGTAGTGTTATCATGTGCTGGCTTAAAGGAGGTGATGCCAAAAAAGTCGAATGTATTCACGGTTCGGGGCGCATGTTTCAGCCAATGTTTTTTTGGCATTAACATAACTAATTTTAAATACGTAAATAAGTTATATATCATTAGAACTGGAATTTTTTAGTGGTATTACTAAATAAAAATACTGTACTTTTCAAAATCGGTTGAGAAATAAATATTTCACAGCCAAAATGCTTTTTTGGTGGGACTTTTCCAATGTAAATTACTTGTTGCTGGGGCAGCAGAAAATTAAGAAATCCCAAATAACTTCAGTTATCCTAATATTTTGCTATAAAACTTTCAGAGTGTCTTAATTTAATCTATCCAACATATCCAACACATTAAAAACATTTTTGGACAAAAATTCTAAAAACAAAATCAAAATTTTCATGCAGCAGAATTTTGAAAAGGAATCAAAAATAATTTTTGCCTGTGGAAATTTTATTTCTCAACCGATTTTGAAAAGTAAGGTTTTTTTATTTACCACTAAAAATGTCCATTTCGCTGATATACATTTTTATGTAAGTCCTAGTTGAATTTTGTCTTAAAAGTAAAAAAAACGCCCCGAACAATAGTTCAGAACAAGTGTCATCATACGACTAAGTGGTTCGGAAATAAATATGTGTCTATATGGGATCATCAGGGACTTTTTGTATAAGTTGAAGAGACAAACGTTCAATAAACTTCCTAATAAACTTCCAAAATAACGAAGACATATGCGGAAAGCAATATTACAGTAGTAATGTTAAAATGTATTGTTCAAGTCCGGCAGACAATGATTAAGCGCCTCGGTGGAAGGTCTAATCATAACATTTCCGAGGAAAGTTCACGTCATTAGCTTAGTTAAATGCTATATGTTCGGTCTTAGAGATCATACTTTCCTACATCCTGTGTGTGGGCACAAAACGTTGCTTTTAAGAGTACTTTGGTCACTTAGACGCTATTCTACATGATGTAATTACACCAATTTTCGAGGACACTTTCCGTTTCTAAATTATCGTATATCAATACAAGTCACATTGGTATTTGTTTTATTAAGTGCATGTTCATGTGAGTTATAAGTGACACATACAGTTAGGGTCATACTTGCACGTCATGACCACGTTGTAATTTAATTAAATATTGTCTGTACTATCCGAGCACTACGAGTTTTAAAGTAAATATGTATTTTGTTTCCAACAATAAGAATCCCTGCAGAACGTCAGATCATCTGGATGAAATAAACGTGGGATACCAGAACACGTCAATAAAAAAGTTGCATCTTATGCATAAATGTTTTTTTTTCCAGAACACTTCACAAAAACGAGTTCAGTTTCAACGGAAATCAACGTTTGCTTGTATTTATTATTATGTAACACGTTGGCAAAATGATGTGACGATATTCAGAACATAACAAATAATGCAAAATGTATAGCACAAACAAATGAGAACATTCAAAGATATATACTGTCAATGAATGTTCAACGTATTATATGGCATGCATTCTGTTGGTTTCTTCTTTTATAATCTTTACATACTCTGTCATTATAATATATGTTAATATATAATTGTTCATAGTAGATCAAACGCATGAAAAAGGGCAAATTACCAGTCGAACTTACGATAAAATGCTATGTTTGTTATTAAACAATTAATGTTTTCCTACATTATGTAACCTTGTTCTCTTTTGTATATTGAAGGTATGATGAATACACTTAACCTCCCAGTGGAATCTGTCTACTGCTATGAAGATGTGGACATATCATCAGACACGTCGGCCATTGTAGCATTGTATGTATTTCTTAGTAACTAAACTATGTTATAACAAATGAAAAAGAAACTAGATATTGTTACGTTTGGCCGGACTTTAAACGCGCACGCAACCGACTTAAACGGTATTTAGCAGAATATATGAAAAATATACTGTAATAATAACGCAACTGTTTGCATGCCAAATTCGTCTTAGCGGCTTTGTTTGCCACTGACCGTTCCAAGGCGGTAGCCCTATTGTCAACCCCATGGGAGTTTGTGATGTCTTATTTAACCTTTTATTCATTTTTATATACATGTATAGTTGTTCTTTGTTTCTGTGGGAGTTTGTGGTTGACTGCAGTCCTTGAATGCTACTTTTCCTGTTCGGTTATTATATGATCTATAGTTTGTCAATTTAGTAGCTTATAGTTGCTTGTCAGTAAATGGTTAATCTAGGACACTAAATCATAGTTTTCAAAATCGTTTAAATATTTGAGGCATTATCTGATTATGGTAATTTAGAAAACTGAATTTTTTTCAGGCCACTATTTTCAAATACAAGTTTTTTCTCTAAATGTTTGAATAAAAAGTATAGCCACGAATGACGAATTCATTACGTACGAACATGAACCAGGTATTTAAATCTGACACCTATTTAAATACTTAGGATCACTTCAGTTAACGATGGCACACCATGTTGAACCAATGACGCCGACGAAAATTTCATTTGTCTGCGCATTTTGTAGTGTAAGGTACTTAAACATAATTGGTTAACGTGTCGTCTGTAACAGATTTAGTTCATATCTATGTGAGAAATGCAAACAGTGTCAGACCTCAAAAGCACTCGTGAAAAACTTAACGTGTCTTATTTTGCTTGAAACTAAATCCGTTTCTTACACCAAAACAACTTAGCCGTATTCTCCGCAATGCATCATAATAACCAAGTAAGTACTGTTACCAGAAATTCGTTTTAATGAGTGGAAATTGCGTTTCTTTATGGATTAAAAGCGTACAAACACGTACAAGAGGACAAATCCCATGTTTTGTAGGATTACATAAATTAACGTATTGAAAAACAAAACAAGACAATACGTCTACATGCATAGATGATGGCTATGATGTGTCAGGTAATAATCTATTTTTACATAGCTAAGTCTGAAATATGTAAATAAATATTGAAAGGAGGACTCCTTGGAAGCAACAAACACAAACAAGAGAGTAAAGTAGCAGACTCGGATATATTGAGTCTGTTCATGAGAGGTAGTATAATTTGCAACATCTCTGACGGCCCTATCTATCACCGTGTTAAGCGGTATTCTACGTTAAAGTCACAGATATAGAGCTTGGTGATCCCAAAGGACCATTCATTTATAACACTACTAATTTGTAGTCGGAGCGACTTTTTACAACCGCCACACTTCACTAAACAAACACTAGTGTGAATGTCAATATAAAATTAAATATTAAAACAAAGTGATCCCTTGGAAGAAAAGACACAAAAAAGAGAGACAAGTAACAGTCTTGGTTTTATTGATTCTGTTCATGGGAGGTAGCTCATTTGTTGGTTTGCGTATTGACCATTGTATATGCATTAGGAAATGAGTGCAGTTGAACAAATCAAACATTTTACACTTTGCAAAAGAGCTTTAAATATTTATTCAAATATCCATATCCCATTTGATACAATTTTAAAGGAATACATTTTCCTATTTCCCGTAAACGTTGATAACGTTTATAATATTATTTTAAAAAAGGAAACTTGTATCCATGTTATCGCTCTACTGGCTATATGGAACATAGAACAAATGCTATAAAATTGTCTTTTTCTTTTGATGAAATTGATTTCTTTTTAGAACATATTTCTACCAATTGGAAAGTTTGTAATGTTGCGAATGTATTTTTCAAATACAGATTGACATTTTTAATCATCTGGTTGCCATTTGTAAAGTGTATGGGTCAAACCTTTAATGAAATTTGAAATATGATACATATTACGGTCTGTTTGACTGGTATGCAATGCAGATATTTGGAACTTAATGTTTACACAGTGATTCGGTTTTCAATTGCATAGTTGATACATTATTTTAGTACGGTATATAAGTCACAGTTTTATTACACTTTTAGAAGCCAGAGGTAATGTGATGAAAATGTGTTATTCGACGGAGAGAATCGAAAATATCTGTATATTAAAGTATTTCTTTAGTTTTGTTATCATGTATCATGTAAATCATTTAAAAAAATGTCAATATGTTCCGTATTTCAGATCTATCCTAGCCGTTTTTGGGCTGCTTATATTTCTCGGTACAGTTTACGACATTATTAAGGCTAATCATACAACAAAGACAGAGCTTGTGAAAACTATTAATTCAAGAAAGAGCGCCCAGGAAAACGGAAAGTACAACAATGCTTATACTGTTGAACCGCCAGGCAGTATACCGGACAACAAAGGTGAACTAGTATTCCAACTATAATAACAATAATTTGAGTTAAGCATATTTATCATTTAAAGGAAAAAAATAGGCTTAAATATAGTCATGTAAAACAAACTCTTATTTGCTCAATGTTTATTTCGTATAATAATTCGTACATAGTCGAATAAATAATTTGGATAGCAAAATGATCAAGCGGTTTCTATGGAATGTGTTTCATTTGTTGTATTTACGAATCATGTTATCTATATTATGGTCCATATGGTATTCTAGACAGTGGAGCTAATTTACCCCCCGCCTATATGCCACACATGGAGGGTTCATACTACGTTAACGTGAAGGTGGCAACAAATGGGAATCACCAACTGCCGACTGAGAACGAATCAAGAGAGCAAAATACAAATGCCCGTGGTGGCAATGAAACGCAACAGAAAAAAAGGGGTAACCATTTTAAAATATATTAAAAAGTATTTGACTCACACCGATTATGAAAGAAGGTAGTCAGAGAAGGACAAACATAAATACCATGCATACAAGATGTACTATATAGAATTTTGACTATATTGGAATGTCTGACTTACTCACTTATGTCCCGGATCGTTTGATTAAGATTACTAGACACAACGGGGTGTATTAGGCACGACGGGGTGTTATTATTATTATTGTTATGCATTTATATGCCATTTCTCCTTCTTTCTGTCTGTCTGTCTGACTGACTGTCCGTGAGTCAATCCAAACAAACAATTAATGTTAAGGGTAAGGAAATGTTTTGTTTCTTATAAAACCCTAAAACTCCGAAAATGATGCATGTATGTGCTAAAATTTAAAGAAAGAAATCCATCCACCCGTTGATCCATCGATCCACTCAGACAATAACGCTGAGTAAAATTATTAAATGCCAGTTGTTGAAAGATTCACCGTAGTTTGATTGGCAGAAAGTGTTATCAATAAGTATAAAAAACGTGCCCATTCTTGTCTGAAAAACAAACAGTAGTCGCTACTTTACTACTGAATGGCCAATATTGATTTTTGATAACTTTGTCGAACTAAAATTGTTCTAATAATTAACAATAACATCATCTATTATTAATGTGTTGTTCTCAATAATAATGCTTTTTGATCATACTTTATTTACATCGATATTTGTCTTTCTAAGATACAATGATGGCATAGTCACGATGTGTCACCATTTTTTCCGCGTATTGTTACGGTTGTTTGTTGTAATCATATTATAACCGTCATTGTTTTCTCTTGAAAATGCAATAAACTATATCCGGATAGGAACACAAGTACAACGATCATTCAGTTTTACATCAATCGCCGACATAATATATAGGCTCCGTAGCAATCAAGGCCACTGTGTCTATTAATAATTTATCAAACCCAATATTAACGCGAATATGTTTGACATTCACGGCACTTCTAATATTTCACAGTCGAGCAATATAAATGTCTACTGACTGTTCCGAAATCGGTAACCCTGTCTTCATCACTCTTTTTGGTGTGTATTTTTCGATTCATTGAGGCATACAGGAAGTAAATAACTGTGGTATTCATGCCTGGTGTAGTCGAAAGAAGTTCCCAAATATATAATCCCTAACATTTTTTGTGATTAAAGGATTTTATGAGTATTTAAGGCCTGTTTTTTTCTGGCTGAAATGACTTTATTGACTTGTTTTTGAGAGCTAAGGACCATTTACATGGTTGTGTTATGCTCTTATTTATCAACTTGAACGTTCTGAAAGTGAAAGTAGAACACATTTAAGAGGTGCCGAATGGATGCAGTTTGTTCACGGTGTCAACAAAGATCAGAATTTTATTTTCTTATATGCCACATGATCCCTACTATTCTCAGCTGTTTTCTAAAGAGGAAAGTCTCATGACTAAATAAGGAAGTGAATCTTAGTTTGAACTTCATTTTGAAAAATGGCTAACTAGAAAGCTTGGAAAATATTGTACAGGACTCAATGGGATTTGATTTATTTCCGGTACACCTTGACACATTTTTTCTTTGATTCAGTTAGTCCACTCTTACATTGCGTTTGGGTGCTGTGATTTCTAAACTGTAGTAAGCTAACCAGTAGGCCGTATTGCCTACTGACCAGTCCAAGTCGGAAACCCGGTTTGCATCACTCGTTATGGTGTGTACTGTCCGGTTCATTGACTAATTTGATCATTTGATTTAATTTGTGGTACAGTGCAGAATGACGGTACCATTGGGTTCTGTGGTTTCAATAGGAATATCTTTCTCATCATTAATCTCGCTTGAATGCATAGTAATCGACCGCTTTAGAGTTGGAAGATAACAACGGTACTCGTTTGTGGCAGTTATCATATAAAATGTGTTACTTGCACATCAGTTTGGTGTAGAGGCAGCATCGTCCTCTGGAAATCGTTGCGAACCAGGTTCGATTCTTCGGTCTGGAATTGTTATAACACGAATTGGTATTGTGCTACTACTTCCCAGAACATGCAGTTTATATAAGACTTTTGATACAACCATATTTAAGAGTGAAGTGAATTTTATCTTTACCAAAATATAAAAAAGAATCATATTTCATTCGTTTATTCGATACTTGAACCTATTTTTGTTTTTGTTTTGAACAATTTAAACCAAACTATTAATTACGAATATTACCTATGGTCATATTTGTATTGCGTTACTTACTATCTTATTACTTTTGTTTATAAATAGAAATTTTAGAGGAAGAAACTGATCAAATTGAATCAAATCAGTAGCACATGTCTCTGATTCTGATTGTGATTGAATTAGTCAAACAGTAACTTAATAAACTAGCTGACAATTTACATTTTTTCCTAAAATAAATTGTTTCATAGTCGATGGATCATTTAGATATGTGGCATCTGATTGAGCTTTGCGTTTCAGTATATGTTTGGTTAAATTACATTTACCGTCATCGAAATAGCCAAAGTTGACTGTGCCCTTAAATACTTGTTCTCATTTACGTTTTTTATTTTTATTTTTCAGAACCTCTATTGGTCAGTATCATACTATGCTTTTCCTTGTACACCAACGTTCCCAAGCTACTTAACGCCAAGTCAAGTTCCGGCGCCGTTTCGTGTATCCATGGTATCCGATTCCTTAGTCTTACGTGGGTTGTGCTTGGTCATACATATAACTATGGGATTCTCTCACAGGACGAAACGTTCACTGCAGGTAAAATAACAATGAGTTATATAATTATGACAAGTGTATTCTGTTCCGGTTGTTAAGGCACGCAAACGGAAAGGTTAAAGCAGTTTCAAATAATAAGTACTATGTCATCACTGCATAAATAAAGAACATATATATGGTTTGAATATAAATAAAATGACAGTAATGTTCGGGTATTTTAAAGAAACCTTTTAAAGAAATGAATACAGTATTAGTGATATTTGCCATTTAAAAATCAGACATAAATGCATCCGAGTCGATGAGTTAACGTCGTTGCGTTGTAAACCTATTTGCCTCTCATCGCTGGGGGTTCCAATCCCCTTAGGAGCTCAACTTGTTACTGAGAAAGTGTCGATTCTTACGGATGGCGGTAGGTATACAGTACTGGTTCTACCCATGAATAAGTGGTTTGTCTGCCTCCAACACAAAAAATCGACCGTCATACACAAAATCAACAGTCATACCTAACATAAAATGTGCTGCAAATAACATTAAACACCAAACAAACAAACAAATACAAATGGGACAGATTATAAATCTCCTTCAATATATGCTAATTAATATATAGAGGATATTTGTTTGTTTTGAGTGAATATAGGATTTATTTTCATCGAGAACTGAGAAATTTATATATTTGAGTTTTCTTACTTCGAGATGAATATAAATCATATATTCACGACAAACCAACACATATTCTATTTATTATATACTCGAAAAAATGTAATGAGCCAACACAATGACGTTAATAACATAAACAACGTAAACAACGTCAACAGTTACATGACCTCATTTTGAGTGAAAATATAAAAACAATGAAAATATAAGGTTTTATTTTAATCATAAAATCCACTATTTAATTGGAAAGTATATAATAAAATTATATATGTGTGTTTAAACCAGGTTCTAGGGTGGATCAAACCTCACTCTTACTCTAGTGTCATCCCAGTAAAACGGAACAGCGTAATTAAAGATATCCCAGCCGGGTTGTATTCTCTAATAAACAAGGCAGCATTAATAGGCAATATAAGAATAACTCACGAATGATCATGTTTATATGAATATAAAACCACAAAAACCTAAAAAGCCACAAGTAAGTACTCATTGACTTGGACAAAGCCAGAGCAACAAGAAAACAAACCGTCAAGGGTACAACATTTCATGCATGTGTAATCTTTTTTTGAAAACGACGCCACGTTCTATGTTGCATCCGGTAAAACATTGTTAAAATACAGATATGGGAATTGAGATTGGAGTTAAATATTAATTAATTCGTTAATATGAGACTTCTGGAACTTAAAAACAAACTGATAACATGTGAGGAATCGTTTTAAAGTTTGCATCGTAGTTGGCATAGTAGTATTCTATAATGGCGTTAATAAGTTCTGTTTTAAAGAGTCTTGATGATGTGATTTTGAATAGAACTTGGTGACAATCCAATTACAAATGTAAACCATTATAGTGCTTCCCGTGCACATGTCTTAAATTGAGCAGCATGTGGACTTCCGTTTAATCATCGTTTCATTACGTGGTCGGAGTATTAACTTTCATACCCCAGCCAACCCCTTCTCCAAGAAGCGAAAACGGGGTTGGCTTGGGTATGAAATAAAACCTTAATTTCGTCTTAAAAAGTTTGCATATTGTAAAATTAAAACCTTTAATCGGTAATTTTAAACAGGTTATCGTATTTTTTCAGTAAATATGGCAAACAATGTTTTTAAACTGTTTTATTGTCGAAATTTCCTTCATGAAATTCTGCTAATGTAAGCTTTTCTATCGCTTAATGGAATTGCGGGACCACGTTATGTATTAAAATGTTCGGTCTGGAGAACAGTTTTCTGATATTTAATAATAAATGATAATATAGTTTGCTGATATTTATTTATAAATAATAATATTGATGGGTGTTATATTGCTAAAAGTCCTACATATAATTCAATAAAAGTTTACTTTGATAAAACACAAGAATATGTTCAAGTATAAATTAATATAATGATTCATACAATTAAGCTATGTTTTAAGAACAGAGTTTGTTATTTATTAACTGTAATAACATCATACAAAGTAGAAAACTGAAACCTATTTTGGAAGGGTTTGTTCGTATATGGATTGGCACAAACACCTTTTCCAGATCACCTCGAGTATCTATGTTTTAAATATTTAATGTGGCTGAGTATTTTTATATGTTAACATGTTTCAGTAATAAGCATCAGTAGTAATTGTTGCTTGTCCATTTTCAGGTAATTTGCTGGACTTTGTCCCAATTTTGCAACGTTTTACATACCAGGGAGTTATAGCCGGTGGATTTGCAGTCGACACGTTCTTTGTTTTAAGGTAAATAAGTAGTGGAATACTACATTTTAGCAGCAGTGAAATAAAGTGTTATTTCATACTGTGAAACTCTGATCAAACTCTCAAATTTTCTTTTATGCTTCGAATTCGTAAAAATATAAAGTGTGCTCAATTCTCGATGAAATAAAATATGGTATTCACTCAGGAACAACTCGTATCCTCTGTATGTTATCTTTGTATGCTTTGACCGAATAAGGCAACATTGCCATAATTACTAGAACGAACTATATTGTTTAACACATGATGATTATCTTCTTAATAAAGCCACTAGGAAGATAGACGCATTAATAAATAAAATGATTAATTGGGTACACGCTACTACGCGAATACTGCAAATATGATAGATCACAGCTACTCTGCCTGTGGCCATTTATTGCACTTTTCCATTATATAGTCCATTATGTATCAGTATTGGAATTGTATCAATATATGCACTGAGACTTACGTGCTTGTTAGACAAACATAATTTGCATCACGTTATCTCGAATTTAAATGTAAAGAAGAGGGTTTGGAGCATACAGTCGTGGTAACTTTAGAATAATAACAAGAATAACCAAATTCTGGCAATTTTACAAGAATTAGAATTTAATTTAAATAAATGTACTAATTTACATATTGATTTACTGACTTAGTTGCTAAATATCCTACTAGATCTGCCGTCTTCTCTAAAGACGCAACGCAAGGGAAGAAGTAAAGAGCAATGCTACATAAGAACTTACAGATCCTTGTTGTCATCGAGTCGATTTTGTTGGCTTTAAGGTAGAATACCAGGCCAGGGGCGTCATATTTGAATTTGATACTATATTGCATTCATCTCTTGTTTGTGTTGGTTACTTGGTTTCTTCCGAAGACTTCACGTTCAGTGGGTATATATAATATAATTTATTATTGACTGTTTACACTATACGCTTTACTTTGCAGTGCTTTCTTGATGACTTGGTTGCATTTAAAGGAAACGTCTCAATGGAAAAAGAAATGCAACATACCGTATGGCATCATGTTTTACTTCCACAGATTTTGGAGGTAAATATTTTAAAATGTTGAATTTCTTTACAATGATTGACAGATGTTAATTATGAGTTTTAAATACAAATAACACTGGCTTTTAAAACGTAAAAAGTTATTTTGTGTATTTTCCATACACATAATGTTCTGACATGTGAAATTTTGAGATAGCGTCCGTCGTTGTCTGTCGTCTGTAAATAAAACAACTTTTAGAAAAAAAAAAAAATCGAATTTTTACCATATTTAATCAATCTTGCGACGTGAATGGGTTTTACCAAATTTGATTGACTTGAAAGTTTGATTCAATCAGATCTAGACTGATTTTGACAATGAGTGAAATCGACGCAGGAATTAAATAGCTATTGTCATTGATTAAGCAAAATATTAGTGTCTGTTTAATTATTCCTGTGTAAAGCTTTGTTAAAATCGCCCGATTCAGATTATGAGTGATACTTTGCGTATTCATGTATCAAAGTCTAGATCGTACAGATGTTTATATTGTCCGATACTTCTTAACCGCTTGAGATACGTTAACGAAACATGATTCGTTTATAGATAGTGGTATATTGACAGAATTAAGAAAATACAAGCCATCATTCGACCGTGCTTTAGATGAATGTTTGAAAATAAGACTTGAACATCAAAGTAACTGCAAAATATATATATGAAATTACTTGTAGGTTACAATAAGGGTTGGTCTTTATGTATGAACTTGTTAAAATGCATATATCGTACTATTATGTTAAAAAGAGTATAAAATGGGACATTTGGAAATCGCTGAACACGATACATAATATATATATATATAAATATTGCAGACTTGGTTTGATTCCATTTGAACAGTAAAGAAAAATGACATTCTATCGTTCATTCCCTGTACCCCGGGTTAAGCAGAACTCGATATTTAAAATCATGTCAATAGTACGAAATATTTTGGCATCCCGAGGTTATCCCGAAGGTGTACGCATATGACAGTGAACATGGAACTTCAATGTGGTATATTCTTACCATTCCATGGCCAGTGGCGTATGATTGGAATGAATACACTTCTGATTGCAAGCAAGGGGAGACGCTTTGCCGCTGCCACACAGGCAACGCTACTGTGATATATAAAAAAATGTCTCGCAACTCTTGGACGGAGCAATCATAATCGGTTTGGAGAGACTTCGGAAGAATAAGAAGTTATTAAGCAGTGGTGTATCATCGCATGACATGAAGTTCTACTACCGCTCATGAACAGTCTCAATCAAACCGAGACTGCGATATGACGTTCTACTTCCGCTCATGAACAGTCTCAATCAAACCGAGACTGCGATATGTCGTATGTGTCGTGCTCGGCCGTTTCCAAAGGTCCATTATCATACTATTTTCTATTAGCAATTGGTACCGATTTATTGATTCATTAAAATATTCAAAATTACAGTGTATGCATTATGCATTATCTAATCATGGTTTTGTCAATAAATTAAATAATTAAATTTCAGTATACATGTCTAACAGGATATGTACATTTCACAGAACACAGTCAACCAAAAACACGCAATAAAACAAATAATTACAATGAATAACAAGCAAGACATATGTCGTCACAAATACAAACTGGTTGACAATAGGGCTACCGCCTTGGGACGGTCAGTGACCGCTGTGGTGTGTGTGTTTGTGTTGGGTGCGTGGGGGGAGGGGTCGGGAGGGTGGGGGGGGGGGGTGCCAGATCTCACACTTGCCTTAATTCCTCCGAGTAAAATGGGGCAGGTTAAATAAATAAATCTCCACCAACAAACAAACAACCCCTAAGTAATTGTTCTGATCATGTTATATCGTGTTGCAGATTGACGCCAATCTACATGATAGTGATGATGTCGTTCGCCTGCCTGTACCAGTACCTCGGATCAGGACCAATGTGGCCAAGCACAATATGGGGAGCAGAGAACTGCAAGACCACATGGTGGACAAACTTGCTGTACATAAATAATCTAGCTGAAGTCGATACTCAGGTAAATACATTGAGCTGCATCCAAACAAACAAGTTAGTAAGCGTTATATCAGATTGTTACCCAAATAGACAATATCATACGTGTTGCGGAGGACATTACCTATTTCTTAAATTAGCAGTGCCATTCCATTTTAACATATCTTTTAATGTATTTGCTATTTTAGGCCAACAGTGGCTCATATTATAGTCAAGAAATAAAGGCATAAACCATTATATTATATGAATGTGATTGTCTTTGATACGCTTTAAGAATGCCAAACACATTTTTGAAGACGATTATGTCTAAGCAGATGTAACAAAACTGACAAGTCACTCTGGGCCTGGAGACTGACACTGCACAGCATACGTTACGATAGATAAGTGTTCGTAGATAGGTATTCGTATTCGATAAGCCACTTCCTTTTAAAAGATATCTTACTGCATGTTATAGTCAATACATTCATGTTTTAACTTTTATAACAGACTGTTCCAAGGCGGTACCTATTGTGTCCAATACTTTTATGTTTATGGTGCCTCATAATTTGCATGTATTCATTCTTGCAATTTGTATTTGTTTTGCGTCTCGTGAATGCTTTATTCATTGTTCGAATTGTTTGGTTATTTAACCTCTTAACACTAAATAGCCTTTAGATTTATGGATTTGTTTTTGTCCCATTTTCTTTTTAGTATACGTGCCATGCGCGTTACCGCATTTCACAATATCTGAATTTATTCTTATATGAAAAGTATATGAAAATCCTATATCAATATCAAATGATCGCTTTTATATGGGAATCATAAGTGGCTTCTTTTGTATCATAATTATACGAGACTCATATTATGCATATGATTCTCGTATGAAAATGCAATCATATGATTAGTATAATAGGATTATTACTAGAATTACGTGTTCTGGAAGTTTGTATCACCTCGAGTAGGTAAATGCCAGATCAAGGATCACACGAGAGGCGGAGAAAATGACTGCGTATAGGTATTTGCATAAATATGTATTAGTATAACTACTGAAAATGAATCCTTCAGAAACTACGAAAAGACATAAGAGGCTCAATATTACTAATCCTCTTCGTTAAAACCAATGTAGTGTGCATCACCTCTTTGGACACATAGAAACAGCTTTAGCGGTATCTTACGTAAAAGTCATAACGAAGCATAACTATCCGGATTAAACCGGAATACAAAATGTATTAAACTTATTTCAGTGTATGGGATGGACGTGGTACTTAGCGAACGATATGCAGTTCTATGTGATATCACCTATATTTCTTATTGCCATGTACATGTAAGTATATTACTTTTGTCATAGGTAGTGGTCAAACAATTAGTTTTCTTAGTTGTAAACAAATGTTACAGGTCAGATGGATGCCGGTTAGAAATTTAAAAATGATTATAATTTCAATATATTTCGTTTAATTTACAATGTATCTTTCACAAGAACTGTCAAAAGCAGTCGTTGTGCAAGTATGGTATTGGAAGGACATAACAACATTAGCAGTAGTGTTTACATAGTTCACGTTCTGCGGGAGCGTGGTTGGTGAGATATGTTCAATGCAATAGAGTGTGTTTGTTACAACTTTAGCAGTAGTATTCAACTATCGTTCACATTCTGCAATAGTGTGTGTTGTGGGATGTACTCTATACTATACAGTGTGATTGCCACAACATTAGTAGTAGTATTGCACTATCGTTCACATTCTGCAGGAGTGTGTGATGTGAGATATGCTCAATGCTATAGAATGCGATTTCCACAATAGAAGTAGTAGCATTTCACCATGTTTCACGTTCCACGAGAGTGTGTGATGTTAGATATGTATTTAAACTATAACACAAATGTTGAACACTTACATATTTATGCAATTGGCATTAATATGTAAGCAATTATGAATGTTATCAGTCCAACTGAGTTTCAATCAGTATTTCTATAGTTTGTCTTGGTATGTATGTTTTGTACCATTTATATTATTTCTGACTTAAGGTCAACAAAAGCAGGAGCCATTCTTACGGGAATATTAATGGCCGCTGGCATAGCGATAACGTTTTGGAAGGAGCATATATATAATGGCAATTTCTTCACGTAAGTATTGTAGCATAATTCGATAGAGTATACTTATTGTTATTATTATTTCGTTGATATGTTTCTCATTCTTAACATATGTGAGTATAGGCAGAATTGTAGGGGTTAATGCAAAGGCCGAGTACCATCATACATCTAAGTGACATTATGTAAACTGACTTCTGGCATCGAGTATCGGTTTACTTATTTTTTATAAAACAAACCTTTGTTCAGAAATCTAATATTAAATACATATGGTTAGCTTGAAATCGCTTAAACAAAAATATTATAAAAATGGTACAGTTGACTGTATCCTTAAAACTACTAACTACTATTTAAACTTTATAAGACTCTAATTAGGAAAACGTGCATTTAAATAATTTAAAAATATCTAAAAATATAATAACTGTTAACGAACAGTTTTGAAACGAACAGTTTTGATTTAACTTTCTGCGCTTTATACGTTATATTGACCCAACATATGGGTTTTCAACATTCCTATTATGCAGTGATTTGAAGTAGCTATCCGCCAACAATAAACACAGTTTACAACATATATATATAATATATATATATATATGTAACTTCCATATTTTGAGAATAGACACAATATAAACGGCTTTAACCAGCCAAGCCAAAACCCAAAACTGGAGCGTCGAATTAAAAGTTACTTACTCATAATTCATTTTACGCGTATTCAACCACGGGTTTTTTAAGAACACATGAATAAACATATACATTTTATCAGCACATATACATTATTATATAACCTGAACACCTGGATAGAGTTTTGATAAACGGTTCGGATGTGTAATTTTGTCGTTATTTGGCCGGTTAGTTTTATTAACCAAATTTTTCACAGTACTTGAAATTGCCTTGCAATATATATGATAAAGTGTTCCATGAAATAACTTTAAAGTCTCGCATTATGTGGTACGAGTATTAACTCTCATACCCCATCCAACCCCTTCTCCAAGAAGCGAAAACGGAGTAGGCTGGGTTATGAAATAAAACCTCAATTTCTGCTTAAAATGTTTGCATATTGTAAAATTAAAACATTTAATAGGTAATTTTAAACAGGTAATCATATTTCTGCAGTAAAATATGTTTTTAACCATGTTAAATTGTTGAAATGTCCGTTATACAATCCTGCTAATATACGCTTTTCCATCGCTTAATGGAATTAAGGCGGGAACACGTAATGCTACAACTCCATAAAATCGATTTTCTATCAGTGAACCCAACGTTAAATAAATTCTAATTACATTATGCGTTTATAAATTAAGGACCTTCGCAAATTAATTTTCGGAGCGATTTTTGTTTTCTTCTTAGGCCGCTATGTTGACCTTATAACTGGCATCCATATACGTTATTGACGTTACAGATATACTACAGCTTTTTGTTTAGAATTCAAAGTTATTTTATATTTCCTATTTCATATCACAGAATGAAGTCTGATGATGGTGGTTACTGGCAGAACGTTTATACCGTGCCCTGGTGTCGCGTCAGCTGCTGGACTGTCGGAATGTTGTTTGGACTCCTCGTGTATAAACGTGGGCGCAAACCACTACAAAGCAGGGTTTGTATAACATTGTTGCTTTAAATGTTTAAGTCAAAAAGTTGTAGGTCGCAAGTTGTTTAAGAATATTTTGAAGAAAGAATGGTGAAATTATGTCGCTGGTGATTTTCTTAAGATTGATTTATTTTGGGTCTTCAGATTCTACACATTAAATTGGAATCACCTATCTCAAATGTATCTTCTTCCTGCATATATACTGTTTTTGTGCCGTTTGTTTTGACATTAAGGTAATAATTAGTCCCAGGACACTTGAAATTAAATATACAAAAACACGTTTTCATTGAAAATACAAGATTAATAAATAGCATAACTTGAACTTATAGATATTGGTTTGGATCGGATGGCTTCTGGCTACAGCGGTAGCGCTGTTTTTGGTGTATAGTCCATACACAGAGAACAAGGAAGGCGGTACCGACTGGACGAGGGTAGAAAGAGCATTCTATGAAAGTGTTGGAAGACCTATGTGGGGACTATGTATCGCATGGGTCGTGTTTGCTTGTTACACGGGTTGTGGAGGTATGCGTAGTTTGTAAAACGTTTATTCAAGGCAAAAGCGACATATCTAACAATAGATTAGGTACATGCATTTAATACTCATTAAAACAATTGACGCATTGTTGAAATATAGGTGACTTTTTTCTAAGGATAACACATACGCTCAACGAAGACATGTACACTGAGTGTTATTGTTTACGTTCATATAGTAATGGTGTACCATCGTTTAGTCAAATTGTCGCAATTTATGCTGCGCATGAGTAGCGTGTGTTCTTTATAACGATCAGGTATCAAGCAATATATAATCAACTATTTTCATAAGTCCTATAAATTTACCTATCATTTTGATTGGGGCGCCTGTATGGATGTGTGTATCAATTTTGATAGCACCTGACCTCAATAAATTGTTTATAATGGAATAGGTATTTCTTAGAGATTTATAAAATACCTTAGTTTTGAAACTCTTTAACAAAAACACATTGATAGGCAGCTTCCTGTTTAAAATGTTATTTTTTGTAGTTTTTTAATTGACTTGTTTATGTTGTTAAAGTGGATATATAGAGTTTAATTAACATTGTTGAAGTGATACGGGAAATATTCCCGAGTGAGAGATTCTTGCAATATAGAAACGAGTGCGTTTTCGCACGAGTTTCTATATCGCAAGAATATTTCTCACGAGTGAATTATTTTCCGTATCACGACAAAATGTTAATTAAACTGTATAATATATATTATGTGATGCATTTCTTTCCAATCGTCTTTTGACACAAGTATTCCTTCTTCTGTCACTCCTTTGGCGACGAATAACATTTGGCTACTGTGCTATCTTGCACACTAGACGAGATAGCACAGTAGAAGAAGGGGTGTGTTATAGATTTTCTCAAACTGGGAAATTTCTATAATTCATCACAGAATATATAATATACATGTTTACATATATATTAGTAAAACGTATTACGGTAAATGGTATCAATCACCTGAATGCTATGTATTTAATTTCAGGATTGGTGAACTCCATCTTGTCTTGGAATGGCTTTATACCACTATCCCGCCTGACGTACGCAGCTTATCTGGTCCACCCCATCTGTATGATGGTGTATGTCTTCTCCAGAAGGACACTGCTCTATGTCAACGATTACAACATTGTAAGTTAGTTTAGTTTGGTTTAAGATCATGCTATGTCCTTTACAGTATCTATATACATATATAAAAGTGTGGAGCACTCACGAGCACTCACGGCATGCGATTATGTATGGTACAAGTATTTATAGTGCTTGACAGCTTATTCTTCAGTAAATTTTGAGTTTTGTTCAATATATTAGGTTTTGTCCAATAAAAGAAAGTACATCAGGATTAGAATTATTTTTATAATTGTTCAAATGTATTATATTTGAATTAAATCATGTAAACTGACAAAAACAAACTAAATGAGCCATACATCACCAACGTAAATACACTGAACATGCTGAACATATCAAATAAAAGACCCGAATGAAGTATTTGCTAACTATAGTTACGCGCCATTTGTAGCTGGTTTAAACTTGGCGGTAAAACAAATCTCAATGTATTGTAACGTGAGAGTCGTGTGTATGTATCGCCGAGGTGCTCCATATGACAGCTATATATTTATAACTTCGTATTGATATATATGACCTGATAAGATTTGTTTTAATTTATAACTATTAATACTTAAAGAACACTATGTTAAAGAAAACTGTTAAATCTATATCCATTACGTGGTCCGAGTATTAACTTTCATACCCCATCCAACCATATCTCAATGAAGCGAAAACGGGGTTGGCTGGGGTATGAAATAAAAACCTTAATTTCGGCTTAAAAAGTTTGCATATTGTAAAATTAAAACAGTTAATAGGCAATTTTAAACAGGTTTTCTTATTTTTTCAGAAAAAAATGTTTTAAACGTGTTTTATTGTCAAAATATCTGTTATAATATCCTGCTAATATAACCTTTCAAATCGCTTCATGGAAGTAGGGAACCACCTAATATTTGAACCAGTTCATGCTTAAAATTGGTCATTCCATAGCTTTTTCTATTCTTTTTTTAAACAAATATAGCCCCAAAGGCAGATGTACTCCGTTTACAGCATACGTGCTTTGTTATGAGCTACATTCCTGTCAAGTCAGTGTCACTTGACAAAGGTAGGGAATGAAGGAGTATTATCCGGGGGGAAATAGTTTGATTGAATCTACGCTTGTGTAAGGTTTGTCTGGCTTCACACATACAATTCCTGCAACCATTCTCACACTATGTAATAAAACATGCATAAATACTTTTTTTCAGGTTTATCTGTATTCGGGACATCTGTGCGTGACATTTATGGTGGCGTTTGTGTGTTCTCTTGCCTTCGAGGCACCGTTTATGTCACTGGAAAAGGTGTTATTTCGCGGAGGAAGACGATAGAAGCTTTGCTGGATGCTTTATACGAGTTTGTTATTAACATTAAAATGGATTATTATGTAAACGCGACAGAAATAATTCTTGCTTTATATAACATTCTTACTGGACGATGATGGTTGCTACGAAGAAGTTGTTCTCTAAGATGTAGTTTTTGAATTTGTTCGGGGTTTGTTTTTCAGATTATTTGTTTCCTCGTGTATCGAAGCCTACTTTCGCCCATGTTATATTTCTTCAGCCATGTCAAAGCTGTACATGTATTATTATTACATGACGATACGAGCAATTAATTATCGTTCTACCATTGTGATTTTGAAGCGTATTTTAATAGTGTGAATGCTAAAATGAACGGTAAAATAATGTTTATATATAGTTGTCATATATTTGTTGTGATGAAAAGCTGTTATAGTTTAAGGCAATATAAATATATTTATCTATCCTATTATCCATGTACACTTGTGCGTTTTTTCTTTACATTTGCGTAACATAGGGAAATATGCATTAACATTTCGAGTTTCATTGATACTTTTTTTGGATTGACTAAGGTATAGTATGTATGGTTTATTTGTTGGTTCGGTGTTGATATCGGACTTCATCGAGAAGCGGTAAAACTAAGTGTTTACGAGTTCGAGTCACGAGTGATAATATGTATTTTTGTCACATTGAAATCCGATATTAAAAAACAAACCAACACATTCTTAGTACAAGGTTGATAATCACAGCGTGGTTTGTTGATTTTAAGGTTTCGTGTTGATCTTAATCAGATATTTCAATGATATATATATACTACATATGAGTACTATACCAACGATACACTTGACAGGTGATACAAGTAAAACTTTTTTTATAACACTGATGTTGATGCTAGGCGCTACATTCAACGTCAACAACATGACAGTAAAGTGATATTTGCACTGGAAACACAGACATTGGTGCCGAAATATGTTAAACTTTAACCAATACCGTAAATAAAATGACAAAATAACGGTACATGTAACAACAGTACAATGATGCCTTACCATAATGTGTGTAGTACTATTCATGCGTACAAACTAGTCAGTTAACGTCTTCGTTCAAAATAAGTGTATATATGGTTTCATGTAAAAATCTTATTGTTCAAACTCTAATTGTTTTTTTTAAATTAGTTATAGACGTGTCTTTCGTATACATGTGTTGATTTGGTAATGCATGTGTTTGTTTTATGAAGTTAGGAGTTCATTTAATATCATGTTAACGTTGTATAACTCATCTAATCTTCATATGATGTTAAATTATGCCTTTTGCAATGTGTGTCTACACCCAGATCTGATAATATATTTATTTAATAAAGATGTTACAATTGTACCTGCGTGTTTGTTATATTTAGGTATTTATGTTTTAGAAACTATGTTAAATATGTTGTTCTGATTGTTACGTCTATATTCATGTAGGACATATACAGAAAAAGAAATATCCAACAAAGTTGGAGAACAATACAGAGTATATTCTGAATTGTTGTTGCTAATAGTTCTATAATACCCGGTAATGAATCCCAGGATGTTCACAAACGACTATTGCGGGTGTATCTTTCGTGCTGCTACCTGAAACGCAAATATTACGAATGAACTTTTTTTACTTTACGTGTAGTAGTCGTTAATTACCGAAAATCTTTAGAAACCCAAATAATATACTAAACCAAATTGCTAAGTACCAACCTAAGAATATGTCAATAATATTCTCATTGTTTTGTGTATTTTGAGCTTGATTAGAGATACGGTTAAACTGCAAAATAACGAGTGTAAATCGTCTGCTCTGATTGCATCAACATATTTTAAAACTTTTAAGTCAGTGTGTTTTCTTAGAAATAAGTTATAACACTTATACAACTGGGTATATAGGATTTTATTAAGGAATGATTTATTATCACTGACAACAATCGTAGGGATCCCCGGAAAGACATTTTGTGTCGAATTCTGCGTGATCAAAGTCATGAAAGTAAGAACAAACTTCTTAATAAATTTATTTTGACAGACAACTGTGCATCAACATAAAACTCTAACTGGATCCTCGATTACTGGTACAACCGTTTATTTCAATTAAATAATACATTTGAGAACTTTATCAGCCAAACCACACTTCCTAACACTAATAGTTCGGTCTGTGAAGTTGTATCATCTAGAGAACAAACGCAAAACATCGGTCACAAATAGTTAATACTATTTGAACAAAATATGATATAAATAATGGTACTGTTGGAGATATTATAATGTCCTGCTTAGCATAACATTATTCACATGATATATCAATCTGAACTGTCTAGAGTGAGATTTGGTTCACCAAAGAACCCAGGTTATTGGATAAGACCAAACAGTGAAAACAACTAACTTTAACTGTTTTAATGCGATTCGTCTATTAGAAATGTATGAAAGGAGAAATTCATACTTACAAAGAAATATAAAAATATCGGACAGGGAAAGAAGCATTCAAGGAGGACAGTAAACCACAAAACACAGAAACAAACACGCAAACAGACAAACAAGAAGGCAAAAGCAATAGTAAATGCAAACGACATCACAAACACAAAAAGGGTTGACAATAGGGCTACCGCCTTGGAACGGTCAATGGCAAAGTAGGCCACTGGGGGTTTAAACCGGTTCTAGGGTGACCAAACCTCACACTTACCCTACTGTCATCCCATTAAAACAGGACAGTGTAAATTAAGAAATCCCCGCCATGATCTAATCTCTAACCAACAAGGCAGCATCAATAGGCAATATAAGTAAAACACAAATATGCTCGTGTAAATATAATACAAAAAAACATTAGCCTAGAAAGCCACAATGAAGGTACTCAGTGACTTTGCAGAAGCCAGAGCAGTAAGTGAATAAACCATTAAGGGCACGACAAGAAAGATCATGGACAAACATCAAACGCCACCGTCCCAATGGGCTTTAGGTAGGCGTCATCATAGGGTCCACAGTCTGTCCGGTCATAGTACAATTAAAGAGGAAAGCATAGTGGCGAACTGTAAGGAAAAACTGGATCAAAGAATGTCATACAATCCCTGTAGGATGTAAAATAACAATATTGATTGAAGCCGAACCCGATCTTAGTGTTTTTCAGATGGGTAAGTAGGTAGGAAAATTCTTCTTTTTTCCATCCATGTACGCCGGATTATGTTGTGAATGCTGTTAAAGACTAACTGTTTGTTAATTCGGACTTCAAAAAAGTACTTTTTGTACAGTGTATTGCAACATTAAAAATCATTGTTCATACAATTCCTATCTAAAACATAGTGCAGTGTGGCGGCTGTAAAAAGTCTCCCCGTGCTACGAATCAGTAGTGTTATCGTTACTGGTCCTTTGGGACCAACGAGCCCAATATAGGTGACTTTGAAGTAGAATACCGCTTAAGCCGGTGCTAGGGGGCGTGGGAGGTGTTGCTTCTTTCATTACTCCTCATGAACAGACTCAATCAAACCGATTCTGCTGCTTTATTCTCTTAATTGTGTGTGTTGCTCCCAAAGGATCACCTTTATCAGTATTTATTATAAACCAAATTAATAGGAGAAATTGTATAAAATGTAAATTCAACAGGATACACATAAAAAATCATAATTTTACTGAAAAATAGTTTGGAATCGGGCCGATAGTTTTAGACCGGTCGCATTCGGTCGAACACACATAATTATTATAATGGCATTATCATCCTATATATATATTTCTGATGTCACATTCAATACTCTTCAACGTTTACATACACTACAATACACTTGTGGCTGACAATGGTTGCGTTTTGTAACT
This sequence comes from Cyrtodaria siliqua, assembly GCA_037043455.1. Lineage (NCBI taxonomy): Eukaryota > Metazoa > Mollusca > Bivalvia > Adapedonta > Hiatellidae > Cyrtodaria > Cyrtodaria siliqua. The sequence continues at coordinate 163,457 of JAWPHD010002760.1, forward strand.
ACAAGCCTGTTCAAGTTTTTCTTTGTTGATCTCTACGTTTGATATAATAAAATCTATGTTTAATATAATAAAATATTGGAGATGTTAGCACGCTCCTAATCATATCTCGCAGACATAGTGAATTTTAAATTCTTCGAAATGACAAATCAACGTGATGTAGCCGTCGGAACCAACTATTAAATCAGACAATTGTTTATAAAACAATGGAAGCAATTTATTTTTGAAAATATTACAGAGATAAACACAGTGATTTTGTCCTTGACTCCGTGTATATGTATTAGATTGGTAGGCGGGGTGCCTCATTCATGTCTTATTTATCTGTCTAGTTCTGTCTCAGAGAGGTCTGTATTACAGTAGCATGCGGCTCGGTAAACTATCAACAGTCTTGTAAACTACGTTAATATAAATATATCCTAAACTAGAGTGAGTTGAGCATAGAGGTCATTAGGAAATATTGTTAATAAACGACGGTTTATCAAACGAATTAGTGAATGTCCGCCTTTGCAGAGGTATATCTGAAATAAAACTAATAAGGCAAAGGACACAACCAAAATCGACGCGGCTGTGCCAGGGGTGGAAGGAAATTGCTTAGTGCTTAGTGTTCACACATGCTTAGCAGAACCAAAGCAGCAGTGTCTCTCAAATGTGCATGAGAAACATATTGGTAAATCGATTTAAACAAGGCCTTTTCTGGTGCGATATTCACTTGACAATAGTAGTCCTGCCATTGACAGGATATTGCTGTCAGCTAATTCTTCCATCATTGAATGAATTACAGAAAAAAAGTAATATTAAAATGGTTTAAATCTATTATCGCGTACATGTAAATACTTCTGAAAAGAGAGCATGTTGAAGACAACAAACACAAACACAAGAGAAAAGTGGCAAACTATGTTTAAGAGGATATATGTTTTTCCAGACACACGTAGGGATGGTAGTGCTACCACAGGAAAACGTGGAAAGCGCAAAAGAAATCCGATGACTTGATCTGAAAATAATACGATACATCTAATGTCTTATATTTGATATTTAAGGGAATCAACAACATCTCAGAAAGTTAAGACGCTTTGCTTGTGAGATTTAAAGTAAAAGAAACATCTTAAGATTAAAAAATAAATAATAAGTGTGTTATTCTGTTCGTGTTTATGTTTTAATCCGTGCAAATATGTTTTTGCCGGAAGTCCCATGTGACTAAAATGGATCATTTTAAATTCATGATTTCTGACAGCTTTTGCTATGGTTGATCGTTCAGGATTTTTTTCCTTACAATCCGATAAGGAGACGACGTCAAACCAAAAGTAGGTGTCACCTCTAAAAAGGTATTTACACGCTTTGGACACTCTGGTCTACGCCATGCTTTATACTGGATGATTTGAAGGGTTTATGCTAGAGAACACTATTAATTAACTAACCACACCATTGCTGGATGAGGACATCGCTTCCCAGTATGTGACCTTGTTGGAGACTATGAAGGTTTCTGTAATAGTAAGCAGAATAAGCTCCCTACCATGTACTGGATTTCAAAACTTCACAAAATCCACACTAAGCAATGCAAGTCCGATATTTTTATCTTTCTTTGTCACAAAATCAAGTCAATGTATCACTACAAATGTATCAAAACTGTTGACTTCCAGCCTTTCCGCGATTAAAGAACATGAAAACTGAGGATTACATTTGTTTTGGTCTATCAAAAGCTCCGGAGAAGTCCTTTATAAACTACGGTGTAAGCATTTTCATGCTTCTACCCTAAGCACCTACGACTTTTCCACACTATACACCACTCTACCACATAACATGATCAACGATAAATTGACTCAGCTTACGCAGAATGTTTTGGCTAGAATATGAACAACTTTTCTTGCTTGTGATAATGTCAGGGTATCTTTACAAACGTCCCTACTGATACTTATAATAAATGGACTTGCGCAGATGTTTGTAGAGCCTTATCCATCCTGTCAGCTAACATCTTTATAAGATACGGTAAAACAGTTTACCGCCAGGTTGTTGGTATTCCTATGGATACTTACAGTGCACCACTTGTTGCAGATTTGTTTTTATACTGATATGAAATAGATTTTATGTTGATTATGTCACCTGTAAGCCAGAGTGACATTATTGATGCGTTTAATAATACATCTCGGTATCTAGATTACATAATCAATATTGATAATCCATTTTTGGCTCAAATGGGCACTAATATGTATACACCAGAGCTCATGTTGAATAAAGACAACAGTTCGGATATTACGCAGCATTCCTCGACCTTCATCTCCCGATTTCTAATGAGTTCATACTTACTAACATCTATGATAAGAAAGAAGACTTTAACTTTGGCTTCGTAAACTATCCACATTTGGACGAGGATGTACCTTGTGGTACATCTCCCAGCAACATTTATTGATCAATAATGTGCAATTAGAATTTGTTGAACACCACACATATTTGGGACTAACTTTAAGTTATGATGATAAACGGCTTGAACATATCAAGAACATAAGAGCGTAAGTATTAAAATATTTACGTAGATGAGATTTCTTAAATATAAAGTTAGACAGAAAATATGAAACAAATATATATTTTTCATAATTATGTGCAACCGCTATTAGAGTACGATTCTATTTTGTGTGGAATGGCATGGCGGTTTATGAAAAACAATCTTTAGGAAAACTAGAACTTGTGGTCCGACACGGTTGTTCAATTTGGCAATGAAATATGTTTAAATCAAATCAAATCATATTGGCAATCCTTTTATGTTGTCGGTATCGCATACTTTGCTCGTATGTATCCTTGTTATAACTGTTGTTTGCTTTAATTTTGTTTTTTTGGTTGACTGTGTTCTGTGAAAGCTACTATCCGTTTTGAGCTGTATACCTAATTAGACTTGCATATATCATTACGTGGTCCGAGTATTAACTTTCATACCCACATCCAACACCTTCTCCAAGAAGCGAAAACGGGGTTGGCTGGGGTATGAAATATAGCCTTAATTTCTTCTTAAAACGTTAGCATATTGTAAAATTAAACGTGAAGTAGGTAATTTTTAACAGGTAATCGCATTATTTTTCAGTAATGTTTTAAACGTGTTTTATTCTCCAAATGTTCGTTATAAAATCCAGCAAATATAAGCTTCCCGTCGCTTAATGGAATTAAGGCGGGATCACGTAATGGAAAGAGATGGAAATTACAGTATTAAGCAAAGCAAGACCAAATAACTACCCTGCAATATTTAGTATGATTTCAAGTACCCGTCTACTGATACTCCGTGATTAATTATCTTGCTGAAGGAAAATAAAATGACCATGGCGAGGATCGAATCCACGACCTCCTGATATGTAGTCCGATGCATTAATACAGGTATTGATTTCATTGACATGCCTAGTATTTTTCGGGATACTCACGTAGTTGATTCTATCCCAAAATATTTCAAAAATTCCGAAAGTCCTGTAATTTGTTACAAATATAAAAAGCCTATTAGAAATATTATTTTCAACTAAAATAAAATAGTTTCTGACCTTGATATAGTACATAATACTCCTAAGGAATGTGAATGCAACACATCAAAATGTTGCTATGCTCCAGCAGGTCATGTCATCACTGGAAATTTTGATATTGTTGATAAACGTATTCGGCATTTGTTTTCGAAAGGTCCTAAATATAGATTAACTTCAACTATTGATTTTAATGCCTGTCGTGCCCAGATCGCCCACTCCATTGAAGATTTTAGTATAAAATGGTGTGGTAGAGAACATGCGGACCCAAACTCGCTTTCTACTTGGAAAAAGTCAATTCTTAAAATTATAGATACACGTATTAACTTTTATAATGCTAACCCCTCTTTACTTCTTCCGAGACCTAGGTTTTCGTTTCGTAATTTAAAATCGGGAATTCAGGAGTTTCATAATAAATTTGTTTTAGTTCCTGCAGATAAAGCAGCTAATAATGTAATTATTGTTTGACGCCTACATTACGTCAATGTTTTATCTCTGGAACTCGGCAGCACCAAATCGTATACTCCAGTTAATTCTACTGAGGATGATGTTGTTTCCGCACATATCACTCGGTGCACTACTTTCAAGGCTGGTGTAAACGATAAGCAAAATAAACTGCCTACCATGTACTGGATTCCTAAATTACATAAAAATCCGTATAAGGCTCGCTTTATTTCTAATTCGAGTGCCTGAACCATAACAAATATCTCCAAGCTTTTAACTTCTTGTCTTACTGCCGTTAAAGATCACGTTAAACTATATTGTGATAAAACTTATGAAAACTCTGGGATTAATTTATTTTGGTCTATAAAAAATTCAGGAGACGTTCTGGATAAAATTTTCAATAAAGGTCAAGTTTCATCAATAAGCACTTATGACTTCTCTACACTATTTACAACCTTACCACATCACCTTATTAAAGACAAGCTAATTTCTCTTATTCAAAAAACATTCGCTAGAGAAAATACTACATTTTTGGCATGTAATAATATTAAAGCGTTTTTTACTAACGGCAGTTTAGATAATTATACTATGTGGACTTGCTATGAAGTTTGTGAAGCAGTGTCATGTATGGTACCACCGTTTATAGACAAATTGTTGGTATCCCTATGGGTACGAACTGTGCACCACTTGTCGCAGATTTGTTTTTATTTTGCAATGAAAGAGATTTCATGTTGAGTCTTTCACCAGATACCCAGGCAGATGTTATTGAAGCTTTTAATGACACCGATCGGTATCTGGATGACATACTGAACATTGACAACCCTTTCTTTCCAACTATGGTTGATAATATGTATCCTAAAGAACTTCAGCTTAATAAAGAAAATATATCTGATAATAACGCTTCTTTTCTTGATCTAGATCTCTCGATTGAAAATGGTAAAATAATTAGCAAAATCTATGACAAGAGAGATGATTTTAATTTTGACATTGTTACTTATCCCCACTTGGATGGGGATGTTCCCCGAGCAACTTCTTATGGGGTGTATCTGTCTCAACTTATTCGTTTTTCTAGAGCTTGTACTCGAGTTGAGGACTTTAATATTCGTAATCTTTGTATACCCAAAACGTTACTCGATCAGGGTTTCCGTTACCATAAACTTCGTAAAACCTTTGCAAAATGTTATTATCGTAACCCTGATCTTCTTTCCAAATATAAATGTAATTGAAGGACTCTTCTGCGACAAGGACTATCACAACCCGACTTCTATGGTGATGTGATTTATAAACTTCGTAAGATTCTTGGTAATGATCACTTTCATACTATCTTTGCTAAACTTGTCAAAAAGTTTATCAAAAGGGGTTATGACCCTATCATTTTGCAACGTACTGCATGCTTGGTGGTGCACCCTTTTACAGTTCGCCACTATGCTTTCTTCTTTAATTGTACGATGACCGGACAGGCTGTGGTCCCTATGATGACGCCTACCTAAAGCCCATTGGGACGGTGGCGTTTGATGTTTGTCCATGATCTTTCTTGTCGTGCCCTTAATGGTTTATTCTCTTACTGCTCTGGCTTCTGCCAAGTCATTGAGTACCTTCATCGTGGCTTTCTAGGCTATTGTTTTTTGTATTATATTTACACGAGCATATTTGTGTTTTACTTATATTTACTATTGATGCTGCCTTGTTGGTTAGAGATTAGATCATGGCGGGGATTTCTTTATTTACACTGTCCTGTTTTAATGGGATGACAGTAGGGTAAGTGTGAGGTTTGGTGCACCCTAGAACCGGTTTAAACCCCCAGTGGCCTACTTTGATACTGACCGTTCCAAGGCGGTAGCCCTATTGTCAACCCTTTTGTGTTTGTGATGTCGTTTACTTTTATTATTACTTTTGCCTTCTTGTTTGTCTGTTTCCATGTTTGTTTCTGTGTTTTGTGGTTGACTGTCCTCCTTGAATGCTACTTTCCCTGTCCGATCTTTTTATATTTCTTTATAAATACAAGTCGAACAGGACTATAGCATTGACAGAACACACTCAACCAAAAACATGCACATGAAACAAACACTTACCGTCAATGTATTAATCGGCAAAGTCATAAAATAAAACAGAGATTGTATGACATTCTGGCTCAGTTTTATACTTGAGCAGACGTGTTTCTTTCACCTTGCACCATAGAGCCTGGTGCACACCGCACTCCGGACTTTTTTCCACTGACCGTTCCAAGACGTACACGTATTGTCAACCAGTTTGTATTGCTGTTGTTGCATACCTTGCTTCTTATTTATCTTGTAATTGTTGTTTGGTTTCAATACTTTTTCGGCTGACTGTAGTCCTTGAATGCTACATTTCGTGTTCGATTTTTATATCTACTTTTCAGTCATAACATAAGGTGTATTACCCGTCGATAATGCTTGTGTATTTATATTGTCTCATTTTATCTTTGTCCTGGTAACTCATGATAAATGTGGTTGGGGTTTAACGTTGTTTGTAACAATCGTTCTGTCATACCACTGGAAAACCACGTTGGATGCACAGGACTTGATACCCAACCCAGTGACATGATACTGATACCGGGCCAACCAGCTCTAGAACTACCATTTATATTCTGAAAGCCAGGCAAGGGAGCTACGGTACCATTTTTATAGTCATTGGTGATATATGGGGTTATTACGCAGTATTTCATTTCAATTCTAACATTGACAGATGACAGATGACATACCGTGAGAATTGTTTTGTTACTTTACATGTATTTTTTAGAGTTGATACATTCATTTGGAATAAAGAGTATATCGTCATTACTGCACGCAACTGTTACGTTCTTTTTCTATGCTTTATGCTCATTGAATATTCATTTAGCAAACGGCTTTCCTTAATTAACATATACACATGTAGACTCTTATTTTCGGCTTCAATACACTCTATTTTTTTTTTAAAAGTTAGCATATTGTTTACTACAAATAATGTCAAATACAAAACAGCGCGTGAACAAAGTGAAACCTAAGTGTTTACAGTTTATCGCGTATGTGCACTGGGAATAATTAAAACTTTGAATGCAACTTCCAACTAAATTCCTTTTTGTTTACTTCGCTCTTCGGGGAACTGGGACCATACGCCGCTAGATATGGAATTATGACATTAAAAGTAGCTTGTCCACCGCCATATGCATGACAACTTCGGGATGGTTAAAATTATGTACTATTGATTTTATGAATATTGAGTTCTGTTCAACCAAGGGCTATGGGGCGTAAAAGGTAGCAAGCGTATTTTTTCATTACCTTTCATGAAGAGTCTCAATCAAACCGAGACTGCAATATTTCGTATTTATTGTGTTAGGCCGTTTCCAAAGGTCCACTCTCATACTCGTTTTCTACACGCATATTGTTTATGTTTCAGTAAGCAATATTGGCCCGTTTGGGTGTTTGGGTGTCGAAAAGAACAATTTACCAGCAACCATTGCAATCCTATATCTTGGCAATGATAGACATGGTTATTCAAATGTTTATTTGCTAGGATTTGTTTTTATGGAGTCAGCAATATTGTGTTCTGAATAATCACCCGTAATAGGCGTATGGAGAATCTAACATTAAATCGATATATTAAAAGTATATATACAGAAAAAAGTAGATACAAAAGTAGAACAGGAAATTAGCAATCAAGGACCACAGTCAACCAAAAGCACACATAGGAACAAAGACAATTTTAAAGATGGCTAAAATGCAAGACACTACATCACAAACATAAAAGTGTTGAAAACAGGGCTACCGGCTTGGAACGGTCAGTGGCAAAAAGGGCCGATATGGGTTTAAACTAGGTTCTAGGGTACAAACCTCAATCGTACCCTATTGTCATCCAGATAAAACGGGACAGTGTAAATAAAGATATCCCTGCCAGGTTAATATTCGGGTCCGTTTCTAGCCTCATAAAACGGTTGCGATAGTGCATTGATAGGGTAAAAAAGTCCGTTTTCAAATAAAAGGACTTAACAATGTGTTAATTAAACCACTCATTAGCTATTATGCGTCGAGCGAGCGATGCGAGTGGAAAAAAAATTTATACTGAAGGCGTGCATCGAAATTGTTTGAAATTTTATCTACAGTAACATGGACATACATGTATGATCCGGAATCTGTATCCGCTAGTGGGTACGGCAAGACAATATATAAGACAAACATCAGACACTACCATCATTTGAGGATTTAAGTAGACGTCATCATAAGGTCAGTCGAACAGAAATGTAGCATTCAAGGACCACAGTCAACCAATAACACGCACAAAAACAAACAATAATTACAAAGAAGAATAAAAGGAAAGGTACGACATCACAAACACAGAACGGTCAGTAGCAAAAAAGTGCCGCTGCGGTTTAAACCAATTTCTATGGTGGAACAAATCTCAATCTTATCCTACTGTCATCCCAATAAAACGGGACAATGTTAATAAAAAAAAAGCTATTCATGCCAGGTTATATTGTCTAACAAAAACAAACAAGCTAGCATTAATAGGCAATATTAGTATATTAACACATAAATTATCATAAATTGGTATTACCTGTAAACATGGTAAATACATATATTACAAACGTTATGTAGGTTGTGCGGGTGTCCGACCAAAGTATGGGTCCCATGCCTAGTTAGGGAATTCCTCAGGGATGTGTATCTCACACCCAGTGTTTTACGTGTGCCCTTGTTTTGTGAATATTTTTATTTATATAACCAATGTAAGCCAACTTACAAACAATGCAAGTTTATTTATGTCTGTCTATACGCACAGTATATAGGTTAACGATTTTACCAGGAAAACAATATCCTGCCGCAAAAATGTTTTCAGCCCGAGGGCCTTCATCAGTTGCTATACAATCTCAACCTATTCCTTTTATAGCGTTTTTAGTTCAATATATTATGTATAAAGATTTCAAAATCATTGCCATATGGATTGGATTTTTCGTATATTTGTAACTCACGTGCCAATGTGGTAGTTACATTTTACTGACTGTATACACTAATAGTGTCACTTTCTTATGCAGATTATTAGCAAGAAAAATATTTAATGTGACATATATACGGAACTAAACCCCGTTTCTATACGTTGGATTCTGGGTTGGTACCAGATTATATTTTAATTATTTTATAGACGGCTGGACGTTGGGTTGCTACCAAGATATATTCAAATCAGCCCTTAATCATATTAAAGATTGTTTAATGTTTGGCTTGACGCTGGAATGGTACCAGACTATACTAAGTCAATCGTGTAATCACATTAAATTTAATTTTCTCTTCTTTCTAGTTGCTGTTTCTTTTCCTAAAAGTAGCCTATACTAAATAAGCAAGTATAGGCAGACTGACGCTGAGTTGGTACCAGACTATATTAAGTCAGTCGTTAATCACATTAAAGTTACGTTATATTTGGCTTGATGCTGGGATGGTACCAGACTATATTAAGTCAGCCTTTTAATCACATTAAAGTAAATGGCCTCTTCTGTATTGTTATTATTTATTTTCTTAAGAATAGCCTATATTAAATAGACAAACTGACGCTGGGTTGATACCAGGCTATATTAAGTCAGCCGTTTAAATGTCTATCCCCATTATCAACATAATGTTTGAAATCGTAGAGTTATTTTGGAAATACATATATTACTGTCAATCGGGGTTAGTACCCGTTTTTCCGGGGTTAGTACCCGTTTCTTATAGCCATTCACGGGGTTAGTACCCGCTTTTCATTAAACAGAATAGCTTCTAACAGTATCTCTTGGTACTTCAAAAATACGTGCTTAAACTGGGTTTTACCAGACTGTTCCCAATGACTTATTCAGAAAGAATAAGCATTAGGTCAATGAACATTATTTGATAACTATTGTTTTTTTGTATTTGCCAAAAAACAGAAGAGTGCCTAAATAATTCAGGAACCAACAGTCAGAATGAACACATTCGACTGCATTTCGTAACTAAGTCCGTCTCGATATATAGTCAGTTTTTAAATTGATCTCATTTAATCGATTACCTACTGGTTTTAATACCTAGTGAGAAACTCTTTACACATCTCACGGTAAATATTTAATCATCTGTTGCATGATGTGCCACAGCAAGTGTCTAATCCGAAAAGCCGACTGCCACATTTCTCTTATTATCATACCTACACGTATGTAGTTAATATATTCTTTGATCTCTCCAAATTATACAATTTTGGTCTGCGAGATTTATCTTCTGTATGGGTATAGAAATATTAAAATTGACATTACATTAAAATATATGTCATTTCTTGGTGTATGTAGTATGGGAATAAATGTACATGTACAATAATATTAGATTAATAACTACGTTTCCATTTCTATGTGAAAGTAAAACAGGATCATTCGCAAACCCATGCAAATAATTAAAAAAATAAAGTGTTGTAAGTTTCGGAAAAGGACACCATCCGGTTGTTGACTCGTGGATTTAACGCTACAAATGGGAAAATACGAGTACGAACCATTTTTAAGCCTAATGTTCCACAGCTTATAAAACTCGATATAAAAATACCTGTTCGTGCCTGATTTTGACCAGCGAGTGGATGTGATTAAACAGTGAGCCAATTAGATATAAAAAGTATCTGATACATCTACAACAACTTACCAGTGTCCTTTGTTAATGGTGGTGCCAAGTGAAGGTTAATACATGCCATTAAACAAGCTCAAATAACAAGACTAGCACACAATCAACAATACAAAAAGTAACAAAAGTATCAAGCTTCCCTGGGGAAACCCTTGAATAACAAGGGTCGGTTTTCGAGAAAATAAATAAGTATTTTGTTTTTTCAATAATAAAAAATCCAGTAAACTTCCGAGGCGGACAAAAGGCTATGTTTTTTTTTTAAAGAAATGGCTTAAGATGTCTAGACAACAGATGAACGGCTAAATGTCACAGCTAATGGTCTAATAAGAACATAGAAAACAAACCTATAGTATAACAAGCAATTGTCTCGCCTAACATGGGGAGGACTTAAAAGTAAGTCGCCAATTTAAAGCTAAACGTTGTTTAAATGAAAGATTGTTCATTTGTTAATTCAAAAACTAAACTGAGTTTACATTTTGCTGATATTTGCCGTATATCTCCGTTTAAATACCCACTGGGGAATTACATTTTGTAAAAGGGTTTGGGTTAGGTATTTTTCTAAAGTAAACCTCCTGTCAGGCTACTGGCAAGTGTTTTTTCTCGCAAGTGTTTTATAAAGAGGAAGGGGGCGTTTATTGGGGGAGGGAAGCTTTCATGCGGGATATAAGGTATGACATTTGAGTGCATTTGTTTAAAAACAAAACAGATATTGTATAAAAAAACAACATCTTCACCCCTAATGAAGTAGGTTAAGGTCATAAATGAAAACCATGTGTCCAAAAAGATGCCCCTTGCTAAGAAGGTTCACATTTGCTTTGTCACGTTGCGATTTACCACCAAAGATACCACTATAAGCAAAGTTTGAAAAGGTCTAGTGCATATAGTTTGTGAGAAAGTGACCAAAACGCAAAAGTTGAATGTAAAGATTATTAACTTATTTGCCCTTTGCTTGGAATGTCAAGGTCATATCCACATTTACTTTGTCACGATGCGATGTGCCGGCGCAAAAATCGAATGTTGACGTCGCCGCTTCGCCGCCGGAAAAAAAATAAAAACAACATTTTAATTATATTAATTGATTAAGAACCTAGAAAATGTCAAGCTGACCTATCGAAAAGGAGGACAATGTATAATACTTTTTCAGAAATTGATATTTGTTAACAGTAATGGATACTGTATCAGACGAATGAAAGATAATATTTGTATATTAAAGTTGAAGACATGCAACAATCAAGTTAGGAAGTCACATTTTTAAAAACGTATTCAGCTATACGAAACATATACAATCACGACGGCTCCAGCCCTGACGACAAAGTATATACTAGAAAGTATATATTAATAGAATATAGGTACTTCAAAAATTTATATTCCACATTTTATAATTGGCTGGCATGCAGTTAGAAAAACATGTTTTATAATGTTTAAGGCCAACATCTAGCAAAGGTCTTGAACAAAAGTAATAAGCTTGGATTTAATGCGGCTGTGTGGCAAGTCTGAATAGCAAAGTGTGAACTAGTCATACGTACTAAAGAGGAAACTTTGATGGTTACTTCAATTGTTATCAGGACAACTCACGAATGTATACTTAACTAAAATAAATTAATCCCAGAGCTGACATACGCTTTAGCACAATACTGTGTCACGTGATCTGTAACGACAGTTAGACAATCAGTCAAACCTTTGGAGATGTGTGTTGTGTCGAAGGCAATTAAATTAGAAATAAAGCGGCCTTATAATCACGTCAAGCGATGGTGTGCAGACTGTTAAAGCTTATGTCGACTCATATATTTTGGTCTATTAAACACTCAAATGTTCTTGATCAATATGCAATTAACGTCACGTTTCATATATTAATACTTGTGACATTTTTACACTATATACAACTTTACCTCGACTTTTCGAAATTTGTAGCTCCCAGTTAAAAGTGAAGAAATAATAATCACAATTTATGACAAGAGATATGATTATAGTTTCGAAATCGTTAATTATAACTATTTAGACGGAGATGTTCCCAGAGCAACAACTTGTGGGGGGTATATGTTTCTCAGCTTATTCGTTGTTCTAGAGCTTGTAGTCGAGTTAAGGACTTTAATATTGATAACCTTTGTATAATTTAAATGCTTTTCCATCAGGGCTACCGTTACCATAAACTTCGATAAGCCTTTGCAAAATGAAATGTTATTATCGTAACCCTGTCATTCTTTTAAAATATAAAAGTTATTTAAGAACTCCTTTGAAACAAGGGCTTTCATAAACTGACTATGTTGACGTGATTTATCATAAATAAGTAAACTTCGTAAGACCCTTGGTTATGATCACTTCATACAATCGAAATTAAACTTGTTAAAATGTTATCAAAAGAGTTTAATAAAATATCACCTATCATTTTGCAACGCACTGCATGTATGTATAACATGTATAGTGGTTGACCCATTTACAGTTCTCCACTATGCTTTCCTCTTCAGAGACTGGACAGATTGTTTACTCTTTGATAACGTATATCTACAACGTTTGATGTTTTCTCCAATCGTTTTTGGTCGTACCCATAATGAGTTATTCTCATGTTGCTCAGGATTCTGCCGAGTCATTGAGTACTTGCTTTGTGGGTTTCTAGACTTTATTAGTTTATATTCATTATACATGATCACCTTTGTGGTAGGTATACTTTTATTGCCTACTAATGCTGCCTAATTCGTTAGAAGATATAACTAGGCGGGGATTTCTCTAACTGTCCCGTTTTTTTGGGATTGAATTAGGGTAAAAGTGAGGTTTGGTGCACCCTAGATCCTGGTTTAAATCCACAGCGGTCTTTATTGCCACTAAACGCTTGACATCCCTTTAATGTTTGGGATGTCATATACCTTTCCTTTTATTTATCTTATAATTGTTGTTTGTTTCAAGACTTGTTTTTTGTTAAACTGTGGTACATGTATTTGGATGCTACATGTTATATCTACTTGTAGTGTGTAATTGTGAAATCCAGTACTGTAACAGTTGACAGGCTGTTCCAAGCAACGTAAAAGTCACTTTGAATACAATAAAAGCAGCAATTAGCGCACTACTTTATCAAACTAATGTTAATTATATATATTATTACATATTCTGTGATGAATTATAGAAATTTCCCAGTTTGAGAAAATCTATAATATATCCCTTACTCTTCTTTGCTATCTCGCTTGTTTGCAAGATAGCACAGTAGCCAAATGTTATGAACTAAACGATAGACGTCACGATATTACGTCACGAATTGACGTCATGATATTACTCCGCGCTGTCGCCAAAGGAGTGACAGAAGAAGAAATACTTGTGTCAAAAGACGATTGGAAAGAAATTCGTAACAGAATATATATTATATAGTTTAATTAACATTTTTGTCGTGATACGGAAAATAATTCACTCGTGAGAAATATTCTTGCGATATAGAAACTCGTGCGAAAACGCACTCGTTTCTATATCGCACGAATCTTTCTCGCTCGGGAATTATTTCCCAATGTTAATTAAACTCTATATACATATCTACGATAAGTATGTGAATGCATATATGTAATGCTTCAATTACATATGAAATAGATCACCAATATGTAATTCTTCAGTTACATATGAAATAGATCACCAATCAATAATCAATTTTGTTTCTGACTGAAACGTGTATTAATATTTGTCTTTAATTGCTATACTGTTTTATTATCTCTGTACCGGTGCCTATATGATATATATCGCATGTACAATATGTATAATGAGCAATGGACATGATGGAGACCCGCTTATTTAATATATAGGGTGTTTTTGAGATACACTCGTTCTTATATCGGTGCCATTTCTCTACCTCGGGAGATATTTTCAGTATCTCAAAAACACTGGTTATTAAACTATATATTAAATAATTTAAAATGATATTTTATTAATATTTCTAACGATTCACGCCTTTTTACACCAGTTTGAACGAGAACGCCAAGACGACGTTACGTCATCCAAGACGACGTTACGTCATCCAAACAAAACAAATGCAACCGGAACTCTTCGTTAATTTCCGTAATCGTTATTTCCTAGTGGCGGAATCTGACGAAGACGTCCGTAAAACAATCGGAACGTCATTTCCCGCCACTGACGAAAAAGGCCGAGCAATGTTCCGTACTGGGAAATACCCAGTGGGAGATATTTCCCAGTAGAGCAAACGAGTAGATATAGCTTTTCTATTCCCAGTATTTCCTATACAAATCACAGACAAATATGTAATATAGTTGCTTATTTAATATAATTTACTCAACAAATATGAATAGCGAGCACCGCATCAATATTATCATATTATATCAATTACTGTAATGTTCGTACTACAATGGCACCATGGTAGAAATGTCGGCTATAACGTTGTTGTGATGAAGCACTGTGTCTTTCAGTTTGGATGTAATGGTGGACAATGTAGGAAACGCGGCTTCTATAGATACATTCTCAAAACAACTTCTAGCCTACACTTAACAGTAATTAATTTGGAGTCCCGTATTCACTGAATGGCAGTTTTCACTATTAGCTTAAGTGTCTGCGTTCCAGGTCAAAGTGGCGACGCAATCTCAACTTGATGACTGTTTTTTGGGACAATTATTGGGCAGAATGCCGTTGTCTTAATGAATAAATTCATTTATACATGATCACTATTTGATTGTCTAAGTTTGATTGTATATCTGCTTTAAGGATAAGCGCATGCACCGTTATTGGTTTAAACATTACGTGAACATTATTGTATCCATAATTATATGATTGGAAAATAGGCAATCAAACAAAAGTTGTAATATTTGATGCCATCCTAAGATGCCGTTGGGACTGTCTTTAAATAAGGAAGCTTGATTTAATTAAAACCACATTAAGACATACTTTCTGCGGAAACTTTATATCAGCTGTAACTTAAAAGATTGTTTTTTATAATCTTACCTTAATATTAATTAATTGATTTTATTAAATAAGCATGCACCCCACCAACCCCCAACTTATATACCCCTTTATACCAGTTAAGTAACAATAAGCGATAATTTAAAAGTAAAACGTTTGTAATCAGAGCAATATAGTAGATTGAATAACGTATTTTAAAGAAACGAAAGTCAAGTTCTTTTATTGCACCTCGCACAAAATCCTAGGAATTTCATTGGATTAGAGCGGTCACATGGTGACCCTATATTCTTCTATAGTGGGTCAGTAGATTTCATAGAGGGTCACTAAAACAATATATCTACAATTCCGATTCAAAGTTTAAATCATTTGCAAATAGTTATTTAAGGCGTTAGTAACACACATATTAAGTAAATTAATAATGTTTTTAAACTATACCTGTCGTGAAATCAACGTCATGACGTAAAACTGCGCGAACGTCTCAATGACGTTGACGCTCCATTAAAATGATTTAAATATCGGTGTTTGCCTTGAAAAAGGTGCTCGATGCAATAAATAAGTTATTGGGTTTGCTACTGACCCCCTAAGAAATATGTGGGGTCAGTCAGATATATAGGTGAATCGGCTATAGCCACGCCCCCTATAAATCTTACTAACCCCACATATTTCTGTAGGGGGTCAATAACAAACCCAGTAACTAATAATAGGGCATAAGAATAGTCAAGTCATTGTAAGTTATAACAATGTAACTAAATCTTACAAGAAACCACTTTGAGACTGCCATGTGTCATCATAAAAAGTAACACATTGAATATAAATTATCATGGATGACTGAAATTGAAGCAAAAGCCCAGTAAAAATATACTAAACATGCAAATGTCTGATGACAGATCATGTCAGCCATATAAGTCAGTAGTGGCTTTAAATCTTGACATGTTAAGAGATAAATGGCTATTATTTCGCAAATCCAATCATTAGTTGTAGCATACTAGCTACATGCTAGAATTTAATGATAAATATACTTTCATATATAACATGGTGTTATATACAATATTTCCAGATTGTACGTTTAGAAAAAAATATTAATATTAAAATATATTCACTAGATGGTTGTATATATGTATAACTTAACAATAACACTGTTCGGAATAGAATCGGCTTAATAAAGAAAATATAGCTGATAATAACGCTTCTTTTCTTGATTTAGATCTCTCGATTGAAAATGGTGAAATAATTAGCAAAATCTATGACAAGAGGGATGATTTTAATTTTGACATTGTTAATTATCCCCGCTTGGATGGGGATGTTCCCCGAGCAACTTCTTATGTGGTGTATCTGTCTCAACTTATTCGTTTTTACTAGAGCTTGTACTCGAGTTGAGGACTTTAATATTCGTAATATTTGTATAACTAAAAAGTTACTCAGTCAGGGTTACCTTTACCATAAACTTCGTAAAACCTTTGCAAAATTTTATTATCGTAACCCTGATCTTCTTTCCAAATATAAATGTAATTTAAGGACTCTTCTGCGACAAGGACTATCACAACCTGACTTCTATGGTGATGTGATTTATAAACTTCGTAAGATTCTTGGTCATGATCACTTTCATACTATCTTTGTTAAACTTTCTAGGCTATTGTTTTTTTGTATTATATTTACACGAGCATATTTGTGTTTTACTTATATTGCCTATTGATGCTGCCTTGTTGGTTAGAGTTTAGATCATGGCGGGGATTTCTTTATTTACACTGTCCTGTTTTAATGGGATGACAGTAGGGTAAGTGTGAGGTTTGGTGCACCCTAGAACCGGTTTAAACCCCCAGTGGCCTACTTTGCCACTGACCGTTCCAAGGCGGTAGCCCTATTGTCAACCCTTTTGTGTTTGTGATGTCGTTTGCATTTTTTATTACTTTTGCCTTTTCGTTTGTCTGTTTGCGTGTTTGTTTTTGTGTTTTGTGGTTGACTGTCGTCCTTGAATGCTGCTTTCCCTGTCCGATATTTTTATCCTTCTTTACTAGATGGTTGTATATACGTATAACTTAACAATAACACTGTTCGGAATAGAAAAAAGAAAGAAAAATTACAAAACAAAAGTTATAACAGTCATAAGAAATCACGAGGCATCGTACTTCCGCTTTATAGTTCAAGAAATGTTATTTCATAATTTAGACCACCGGCCCATCATAAGAAACAAGTTGAACAGCATAATAACAGTATTATACATTATATGGATGAAGATATATGAATACAACATGTTTATAATAATTTCAGATTACAAATATAGAATATATAGACAAAATTAAGTAGAAACTTTAAGTTTTGTCTATATCTAATATCTACTTAACATTCTTCATTTAAAATCTATATTTATCTAATTCAAGAAATTGTTATCGATAATCAGTTAACGTCTTTTGTTTGATCTCTATATATATATATATTGCAATGGATAAGATAGTCATAACACATGATGAGGCACTTATACAGTTGTTTAACTTGTTTATGTCAGGTTCGGATCATGTTATCAAAAAGGTATGATAATGGACCTTGGAAATGGCCGAGCACGACACAAATGACATATTGCAGTCTCGGTTTGATTGCGACTGTTGATGAGCAGTAGTGAAATATGCTAGCTACCGCTCACGCCCTCTAGCCCCGGGTTGAGCAAAACTCAATATTCATACAAATCAACAGTACAGAATTTTAACAATCCCGAAAAAGAAATATAAAAAGATCGGACAGAGAAACTATCATTCAAGGAGGACAGTCAACCACAAAACACAGAAACAAACATGGAAACATACAAAAAAGAAGGCAAAAGTAATAATAAAAGTAAACGACATCACAAACACAAAAGGGTTTATGAAAAATATATCATAAGCAAGAACAAAGGAAAACCATTGGAGCTATGATACAAACAGGGAATATAGCATTCACAGAACGTTATCAAGAACGTATTCAAAGATACCAGGATAAATAGAAATAAAGCAAGGGACGCCAGAAATATAAATGCAGAGACAACAGTGCTTCCGTACAGCTTTGGAACGGTCAGTGGCAAAAAAGTCGCTCAGTCTTAGCCTATTCTTATTCCAGTTTAACAGGACAATGTGCAAGTTTTAATTTTCATCCAAATTTAACATGTCAATGTGCCACTTTTCTTTACATTATTATCTTTCGATATAAGTGTTGTTTTAGTATAATATCAGTAGACAACTAAAATTCAAGTTCAATTCCTGCCTGTTTGGCTGTGTGCGTTTTATACTGACAAGGGGATCCCTTGGAAGCAACAAACGAGAGAAAAGTAGCAGACTCGATTTTATTGAGTCTGTTCATGAGAAATAATGTAATATGCAACATCGCTCACGCATCCTAGCACCGGCTTAAATGGTATGCTACTTTAAAGCCACAAAGATTGGTCTTGGTGATCCCAAATGACCAATAAATAATAACACTACTGATGTGTAGTCACGCCGAATTTTTACAGCCACCATACAGCACTAAACAAACGCCAGTGTAAATGTCAATAAATACTGAAAATGGGATTTCTTGGAAGCAACAACGATGAACTTTCTGTTAACTGTTGCATCTACTTTTAGTTATATATTTAACGTTTTTAACGTTCGATTACGGTTATATGGTGGCCTTAATATGTCTACCAGTGCTACGAAACAGTAGTGATAGTATTTTCCGTTTCTTTGGCATCATCGAGTCAAATCAGTTTGACTTGACGCTGTTTATATATTCAAGACAACAACGTTGTTGATTGTTTTTAAATAAATTATATTTATATCTGGAGACAGTAACCAGTTAAAAGTTTATGGATATGCAATTGTCATGGCATTTGAAGCTTTGACGATAATAATAAATAGTAAAGGGACCGGAGGTGATTACAAGTATAATGTAAGTAATTTATAATTTCACAATGTAGTTACCTTAAGGAACGTTCATGTTTGATATTTTTATCATAGAAGAATCATCTATTCATTTTTGGTCGTAGTCGTACATTCATTAAAACTAGCAATACCTCAATCACAAAATATTTTATTGCCATAGCCTTAAATTGCCACATGTGTTATCACGTATGTGTAATCACGAAAACTCTCAAAGTCGTCGAGTTCTCCAGGTCAATGTTGTTCTAAAACAATAATATACCGGACGAGGCCAAAACGTGCATTTGCACGTGTTATATGAAACTAATGCACATTATGCACGTTATGAGGTTTTAATTTGTATTTTGTTTGACATCTATATTTTATAAGATTCCTCAAATCTCTTTAACAGTAATGACGAACTCGTCGGTTTAGATGCACGCATCAAATGATGTCTCTATCGGCGTCCTCTGCCGAAAACGATCTTCTCCAGTGACATAAATGGTGCTTCGAAGGACAGGGAACAAACAAACGCCACCATAAATGTCACGCACAAATGGCCCAAGTATAGATATACCTGAAAAATAATAAGTAATAACATATATGCTATGGTTTAATATATTCAGCATTAAGATTTTTATTTGTTGAACCCGACATAACCAAACAAACTTGTAGATTCCGTTTTATTCAGTCAGATGCTATTTAAGATAGATTGCGTTCGTATACCCATATTTTGTTTCCCCGTTAAATAGGACTGATTGGAGTGGTAATTTACCAATTATACTTAAGGACCTATTTCCCAATGCTAAATGATCATTGAAAAGTCATGGAAATATATATAAAAAGCGAAGAGGAAAAGTAGCATTCAAGGACGACAGTCAACCACAAACACACACAGAAACAAAGAACAATTTTAAAGATGAATAAAAGGCCAAAAAAAGACATCACAAACACAAAAGGGTTGACAATAGGTCAATGGCAAACGAAAAGGCCGCTGGGGTTTATTCCCGGTTCTATGGTGCACCAAACCTCACACTTACCCTACTGTCATCCCAATAAAACGGGACAGTGTAAATAAAGAAGTCCCCGCCATGAACTAAAGCTTATTTACTGCTAACATGCTACATGGTAGATAAACTGAGGCCCGAGTGAAGTTTTCTCTTTAAATAAGCTTTGGTATATTGAACAGTATCAATGGTATAGCTATATATAATGCTTCAAACTTCACTTGCAATTGCATGAAGGGGAAAAAAGCAGATTAACAAGTAAGTTGTACGAAATACAAACCTTTGTTTGCAATTCATGGTTTTTAGTAGAAGACAACACACCTAAACGCAACTAATTAAATTATGTTTTAATATGTTGGTTTCATACAAAAACTGAAACAAAATTGAATACCACCGTTTTCTCATGCAAGTGTATGTCTAACAGTGATTACAGTAACCTAATACAATTGTTATCCCCCGCCCCACCCCCACAATAGGCTGGAAATACGTCATTAAATTCTATAAGGAAATACGTGTGCACCGAAATTGGCAATATATATTTATACCCTTGTACTCTAAATACAAAAAGGCCAAGTTAAGGTAGTTTGTATGTCTTAAATGCACAGCACATTTATATAATCCTGAATGGATAATGTTTAGTACAGTTCGAACTCGAAAATTTGGCATTGTTATGGATCATTCCACACAATAATACAAACACTGACAGCAAAACAGGTATTATACATAGTGCATACTTTAAATGTAAACTAGCAGACGCATCATGCACATGGAGCAGTGGTTAGTAGAATGCAGTTGCAATCATCATAAAGTAACCCGAAATGGTTCGAATCTCACACCGGTCTATTTTTTCCTTCGTCTTTTATGTGTTGGGGGCCAAATGGCAGTTTACATTACGTAGTCCGAGTATTAACTTTCATATCCTATCCAACCCCAACCCCTTCTCCAAGAAGCGAAAACGGGGTGGGGTATGAAACAAAACTTTAATTTCGAGGTAAAAAGTTTGCATGTTGTAAAACTGTAAAATTGTAAAACATTTAATAGGTAATTTTAAACAGTTTATCGCCTTTTTCAGTAAAAAATGTTTTTAACGTGTTTTATTGTCGAAATATCCGTTATAAAATCCTGATATTATAAGGTTTCCCATCGCTTATTGGTATTAAGGTGGAAACACGTAATGACAAATGGTTATTTTTATCACTTTGCTCGTGCATGTGCATGCACGACTACCGTCCTTTCCATTGGAACATAGTCGAATAAGTAGCAACAATTTCAATGTCTTCAATCAAACATGTGGTCGAAGTTTGTTTCCGTGATAATTTCATATTGTTTGCAAATATTGTAATGATGATAATTGTTTTTGCTGTCTATCGTTATATGTCATATTTCAAAACAACACCATATGAAAATAAAAAAATAAATTATCTGAGTATATAAAAATGTGAAACGTATAGTTTTCAACAGAGAATGTGTGTCCGCCACCCGATTCGAACATGCACTAAAAATACTATGATTGAGAGTCCACGTCTCTTACCGCTAAACCACGTAGTCGTACATGTGTTTTGTATCGCAATCTTTTTACTTAAATATCTGTACATCCCAAATATATGCTACTTTTCAACTAATTTACCTTCACACCCTACTAGTTCACTTTCGCATATACCGTTAACGCCAAATGATTCAGTCCGGACTGTACATTACCATTTTAAACATGATATGAGCAGTTAAAAGAAGAAAAGTGGTCCTGTTGAAACCACAACACCAAAACGCACTGGCAGCGTATGTTCGCACTGTCCTGCCCAATAAATCAAATAAGTTAAATAGAACTAATAAACGGGATAATACGCGACCTAAAGAGCGACGAAGACTGGGTTAGTGACTTAGAACAGTCAGAAGGCAATACGGCGTCCTGGGTAGCTTAATGCGAGTTTATGTGTACGCCATCGAGCTATTGTTCTATTATCCACGCCCAAATGTGCACGACATAAATCTTTACTAATAGCGTCAACATCTACTGGGTAGCTTAACTCGATTTTATGTATCAAAGTAGATATTAAAGTCGAACAGAAATCGCAGCACTTAAGGACCACAGTCAAACAAAGACACGTATAGAACCAAACACGATTAAAGATGACTAACAGGCAAGACAGGACAACACAAACATAAAACGGTTGACAATAGGGCTACCGCCTTGGAACGGTTAGTGGCAAAAAGGGCCGATGGGGCTTTAAACCAGATGCTATGGTGCACCAAACCTCACTCTTACGCTACTGTCATCCCAATTAAACGGGACAGTGTGAATACAGATATTCCCGCCATGCTATATTCTCGAACAAACAATGCAGAATTAATAGGCAATATACGTATAACACATAAATGATCATGTAAATATGAATATAAAAAAACAAATCCTAGAAAGCCACAAAGCAAGTATTCAATGACTTGACAGAAGCCAGAGCAACATACATACATCTCTACTAATAACGTCAACATCTGATTAGCTTAACTAGAGTGTATGTGTACGCCATCGAGATATTGTTCTATCATCAGCGCCCAATATAGACAAGACATTTAGAAACCTCTAATAATAACGTCAACATCCTTGGGTAGCTTAACGCGGGTTCATTTGTATACCAGGACTTACAGTGTCATAATCGTTAATATAGAGCAGTGTCCTTCTGGAGTAAATATACACCATCATACAGATGGGGTGGACCAGATAAGCTGCGTACGTCAGGCGGGATAGTGGTATAAAGCCTTTCCAAGACAAGATGGAGTTCACCAATCCTGAAATACAATACATAGTACTGTAATGGTGTGAACAATTTTATACAACTGTTTAAAGATCGACTTGCTTGCAACAAAACATAATAAACAGCAGTTATTTGATACGTTTACAATATAATGCGTACATGAACACTTTTGGTTAAGGTAGTTTCGACAATAAAACACGTTTAAAAACATGTTTTACTTTAAAGAAAAGTTTAAAATTACCTATTAAATGTTTTAATTTTACAATATGATAGATAGATAGATAGATAGATACTTTATTGACTTAAACTTTTACAGTTTTTTATCATTACATACATAATTTGTAATACATAATTATAATCACATGACAGGTTACACATACTTCTACACACTCACTTATAGTTCAATTTTCAATACTCCTTAATTAATCATAGATCATATAAATCACACATTTTAATCAATAATCCAAGGATATCAAAAAACAAAAGGAATTATATATAAAATAACAATTTATGTGAGGATGTACTTGAATATATTTTAAGAAATAATATTTGGAATAGAACATCTGACAGTAAACGCCTCTGACAAATATTTACTTAAATTAAAAAGTTCTTTCTTCTTTGAAGATTGTAGAAGTGTTATAAATTTAAACATATTTGGCCTTTGTATGTACTATTTTCTGATATATTTCTTTCTAATATCATTATAAGCTGTACAAATTAAAACAAAGTGAAATTCGTCTTCAATATCAGTTGAATTACATATTTGACAAACTCTTTCATTTCTTTCAATCCTCTGTCTTGCATAACGACCTGTCTCAATTCTTAAGCTATGTGAAGATAAACGTAATTTAGTAAAAACACTTCGTAATCTTTTTGTACATAAAACATTCAGATAGTTTTCATATCCAAAATTATCTTTAACATGTCTATACAAACTTGATAATACTCTATTTTCTTGTAGATCAGTGTTCCATTTTTGAATAAAACAATCCACCAACCTCTGTTTAAAGCTAGATATAAAATGTTGATGGTTCACCCTTAAAGGATCATCCCATATATACATAAAGCCATACGTATTAAGCAGAGATTTTACATTGGATAACCAATTGCTTAAACCACTTTCACAATCAGATAATGAAGATTTATAAATAGATGATAAAATTATATTTTCTGTTTTAACTAATTTCAACCAATATCTAACTATTCTAGTATATCTTGTGATAAATAAAGGATAACGCGCCAATTCACCGTAAACACCAGCATTACTCGTGGTCAGTTTTACTCCTAGAATGTGTTTACAAAACTTGAGATGAATTCTCTCTATCTCTTTCGATTTTATGAAACCCCAGACTTCACAGCCGTAATTGAGTATTGATGAGACGAAAGCATCAAATAATTGAAGGGATGTTTTAGGTTTTAGTTCAGTTTTTCTTATGTTTGCAGTTAAAAGATTCATAGCTTTTAATGCTTTGCCGCACATAGCCTGTTGATTTAACGTATACGACCCTGTGTAGTTAAATACAACTCCAAGATAATTAAAATCATCTGAAACCTCTAATAATGCTCCGTTAAAAGAAAAGTTTTCATCAACGGTTACTCTACCTCTTTTACGAAAAACTATAACCTTTGTTTTTTCAGTATTTACTTCCAGACCCCAAGTTTCACAATATTCATATAGACGATTTAAGCTCATTTGCAGATCTTGCGGAGTATTACCTATTAACAATATGCAAACATGTTAAGCCGAAATAAAGGATTTATTTCATACCCCAGCTAACCCCGTTTTCTCTTCTTGGAGAAGAGGTTGGATGGGTATGAACGTTAATAATCGGACCACGTAATGGGTAATCGGGAACAATGCCCTATTGATATATCGAATAGATTCTTGTTTTTAACGTGCTCGGACCCAGTTCCATTAGAGGGACCTTATCTGGAATTCGCCAACCATTCATCAAACTATTCTTAAATTTGAGCTCAAGTACTCACATTTCGTTCACAGATATTCCCATGGCCTTCAAAGACAAACAATGGTATGAAAAATGAGTATGAAAGGAGAACTTTGGAAATTACCGAACACGATAAATATAAAACATATTGCAGTCTCGGTTTGATTGAGACTGTTCACGAACGGTAGTTGAAAGTGCTTGCTACCGATCACGCCCTCTAGCACCGTTTTGAGAAGAACTCAATATTTAAAATGTCAATAAGACGAAATCTTGACCCATCCTGAAGATGGTATACATATGACGGCGAACAAGGAACCTTCAATGTGGTATTTTCATACTAGTCCATGGCCAGCGGCGTATGGTCCCAGTTTCTTACAAAAATGCTTTGCTCAGAACGAGAAAACAATGGGCGAAATAATTAAAATGGAAAGTAGTGGGAGCAGCCTGCGTGTCACATGTAACAGTCAAAAGACTAAATTAAAGGAAGTACATCAGGATTGATATTATTTTTATAATTGTTCAAATACATTATTTATGTATGTAATTAATAAAAAGGAAACTTAATGAGCATAAAACGCCAACAGAAATTACGCTAAACATATAAGCTAAACGACCCGAAGAAGGTATTTCCTAACTATGGTGACGCGCCAGGGATAGCTATTCTAAACTTGGCGGTAAAATAAATCGCAATGTATTGTAAAGCGAGTGGCATGTGTAGATATTGCCGATTTGCTCCGCGTGACAGCTATTTATAACTTGAGGATTTCTCTATGGACTTTTAAGTCTTGTTGCATATTATAATTTAATTATAGCGCTGTATTACAGGAAATCGTTAATGTTCCATCTATGTCTATGAACTATTTCACGTTTTAAATTGGTGTTTTCATACTTATTTATGTCGTTAATCCCTTTAAAAAGCATGCAAGATATCCTACACGTCATAATGGTGAATAAACAATACGCGAAGCCTTTAAAGTCTGGAGTAGTGGAAACATCTATTTAAGAAATAGAACATCGTTTACTGTGAATTATCGTTTAATAAATCACGGTTTGGAGTTCAATTGTAAACAATAATTTCACGAGCCCGAAAGGCGAGTGAAATTATTGTTTACAATTGAACGACAAACCGTGATATATTATAGATAATTCACCGTAAACGATGTTCTATTTCTATTCTAATACCCATAAAATGTGAAAATAACGCACACATCTGAAATCTTTCGCATTGCTTTGCTTGCTCTCCTAACGTTGCATACGTTACAATGCGGAATGCGCAATGCGCAGTGTTTATTCTCCTAATGTTGCAAAATTACAGTGATATACCGTTCAATATAACGAGATATTTTAAACTAGACTATATAGTGCGGGTGTATTAGAATTGAAATTAAAGTAAGAGAAAAAGGTATTTGTGAACATATCACCAATATATGTATATAAATATCGGGCCCAACGATCTCCAAAGATCAGAATGAAAAACAGTTCTGATTGCAAGTTGTTATTTATTAGTATGTAGCATATACAAACATAGCAGCTTGTTTTAACCGTTTATACTTTAAAATTATAGAAATATGTGTGATTGAAATTTACATACTTGGGGCTCAAGTCTAAGAATATGGAGCCAGTGAGACTTGAACCCGTCATCTTTGGAGAGATTTATAGTCGAACATGCTATCAACTGGGCCATGAAAAATCATTTATTACATTTATATGGGTGAAAGATTGGGATTTCTCAGTGAAAGAATATTTATAATCACTAAATATTAATAACTAACTCCGAACACAAAAATAACTAACTGCGACGGTGAGTTATGACGTCAATAACGTGTTGGTGACGTCGACGTCATCCGCCGATAACGCTAAATAAAGCGAATAATTCTGGTTAAAATCATACATAATCTGATTAAAAATGTAATAAATAGATTATGTAACTGCTGTGATCGATTATATGGAAATCCTTCGTGAAAAGAAAGAACCACACGTCTACCATCTCGTGAAGGATTTCCCTATAATCGATCCCAGTAGTTAAATAATCTCTATATCTTACAAAAACATAGCATTCCGTGACAGACAATGTGCTTACAAATGGTGTAGTTATGTGAGCTTAAAGGAAAACACTGGCAAATAGTGTACATACACATTACAAATAAAACACATACCTCCGCAGCCCGTGTTACAAGCAAATATGACCCAGGCGACACATAGTGCCCACATAGGTCTTCCAAAACTATCATAAAATGCCTTTTCCACATTCGTCCATTCGGTACCGCCTTCTTGAAGCGCTGTGTGTGAAATATACACCAGAAACAGACCTACAGCTGTTGCAACGAGCCATCCAATCCAAACTAATATCTGAAATGGATTGTTTAATAAAATAACTAATCTTGTATATATTGAATAACTGTTTATTTAAATGCTTTAAGAAATAATAGTTGCACAAATGGTATTTGAATTTTTGAATCTTTATTAAAGAACATTTCGTGGATATGCTAACCATCAACAATATGAGTGATAAACGCAGTTATGTCAAAACTAATGACAGTTAATTGATATATGTGTAACACATGAGACTACTGACCAAAACAGAGGCATTTTAAAAATCAACAAACAAAGCATTTCAAAAAAGTGATTTACCTACATGTATTCGTTAGATATGTTAATTATTGCCCCAACCACAGAAACCTTCCAATAACCTCCAGTGAACATAACCAAAAGAAACAAACGACATGTTGTTATGTTATATCCATGTCAAAAAATAAGGTTCAATTCATTTTGCATGAAATATGGAATGGTAAACATTTATATTAAATGCACACTAATAGGCCCAATGGCATGTAGTTGAGGCAGGCGTCTATTTTTAGTTATTCTGTCACATGACATGTGATACTGAGTTGTTGCAATTCTCTCCATTTTGTAAATTGCAACACACCAGGTGCGTAACTACGTTAATTTACAAATTAGAATATTTGAACAGTTTTCAATATTCATGGACCCCTAATCAGAAGGTAATGACATTTTAAAAAAACACGGACTGTAGTTTATGATATGCTGAGACAATAATTATTTTAATTATAGTTAATTTAGCAGTAATGTACCTGTTTGTTCTATTTGATAAACAGTCTTTGATTAAATTCTCAAGTGAGTACTGTTAAAAATAACATTTGCATCATATGAGGTCTTAATAAAATAAAAAAAATAAAAGGTATATACGTAAAAAAAAAAAGGATTATCCCATTATGTTAAAAGGTTCATAATTGTATGGTATATTACAATGAAAGTCATATCTTAGTGAATATAGTAACCTAGACGATTCTATGTATGCGTATGTGTCTATGCGGATGCGAGTATTATTAAGAAAATATACTGACCCACACTTAAAACATTACACGTTTTCTTTAACCATTTTGTATGAATATGCAACTGTAAACGGTTTCAATAACAAACTCTTAACTTAGTGTGCAGCCATGCGTAACATCCATGTTCATCCATGTGTGACTCATGTAACTGATGTTTAATCGTATGCTGTGTTAGAATTGTTTATTTGAATGATGAAATTATGATATGACCCTACTAATGTTTTTTTTCTTACCAATGTACATACATTGTATATGTATAACGTGTTTAAAATGGTTCAGTATATGATGTGAAATAAAATGGATACTATTTAGTGGCATAGAGCTTTCAATAGTATTACACGGGTGTCAAATATGCCGCTTACAGGGATTACACCCACGTGTGACATCGAATATTACTAAACCACGTGTGACATCGAATACTAAACCACGTGTGATAACGAATACTAAACCTGCACTGCTATAGACAATGCTTTACACACCCTGCTTTGTATTGGTTTAAAGCCACGTTTGTACACGAAGAGTCCGAACAACATTCCGACTGTCCAGCTACTGACTCTACACCAAGGCACAACATAGATATTGTGGAAATAATCTTCTTCGGCATTCGTTCTGTTAGAGTAAATAAATAAATGAATAAATCAAATTCAATGAACCAACGAACGACCGAGGAGTGAGCGAGCGAACAAACAAACACAAACACACACACACACACACACAAACAAACAAACTAACTAACTAGCAAAACAAACAACAAACAAATTAAATAAATAAACACAAAAACAATCGAATAAATAAATGTTCATTGACGCAAGGACCCATTATTCGAGTGAAATCAAAACCGGAATCGCGGTGGACGAAGTATTTTTACATTACAGTCAACGTTACACATTTCGTTTAATGAAACATTCGTACAATAGTCACACATATATAGGTCAACTTCGGATTTGGGTCTGCTCTTCATGTACCTTTAACACTTATTAAAATGACATTTAAAAACTACATCTCAGCGGAAATATATTCTTACTGACAAGTTAGGAAGGAAGCAATGCATTTTGCGTTTTTTTGATAAAAATAAAATAAAAATTGGTCAATTATTGATTACTTGCTCAGGAAATTCCACCCAAATCATTCATTTTCGTCCTGACAAAGATTGTCATGGAATGCTGATTTACTTACTGTAAGAAACTGCCATCATACTCAATCTCCTTCCCCAATGTTGCCGCCATGCCAGTAAACATCAATAAACTCGTAAGAATGGCACCCGCCTTTGTTGACCTGGATTCGAAAATAACAGAAATAACACATAAATCACTTTCACAAGATTGTTCCAACAGAAACAAATGTATGGTTGTATTTAGGCAAAACTTCAAAGTCTTAACAGTATAAGTTGTACACTGAACGACTTTAAAAACGCAACAGGGAAATAAACTAAGATAACTGACATATTTCAATAGAAATTAAATTTTTAATTTCATCTATTCTATTTAACCATATCTAAAGTTGAATTGCTGAAAATTTCATTCAAATTGATCAAATTAAACTTGTTAAATTCAAAATATAACAGTACTACCCCCAAAGCAAAAGTCACAATATCCACCATTAGCGGCAATGCACGCCTGACATCTCCTACGCATATTGGGATATACCGGGTATTCGTTTTGTGACTTTTGCTTTTGGGGGTCGTACTGTTATGCTCTGAATTTAACAATTTTTTTGTTGATCATTTTGAATGAAATTTTCAGCAAATCAGCTGTAGATATTGTTAAATAGAATAGATGAAATTAAAATTTAATTTCAATTGAAATATGTCAGTTATCTTAGTTTATTTCCCTGTTGCGTTTTTAAAGTCGTTCAGTGTATTTGTATATCGCAATTTTCTACCATAATTCTGCTTTAACACTTGTCTGCATTAGAAGAAGGTTTTAATGTCCTGTTGGTCGACCTTGTAACTGACCCATTTGTCATTATAATATGTATACGGTATATCTATATGTTGGTTATTCTCTGTATGTAACATATTGGCGAAAACAATATGTTTAAATCAGAAGAATGACCGGTATCATTATGTCCGATGACTGGTTTGATTAATATGTAACACTAATGTTATAGAGGACGAGTTTCATTTTGCGTTAATATGTCCTGTTTATAATACAATCAGAAGTAAATATATAAAACGATATTATAGCCATACTAGTTTAAATTCATTGCTCTCCTTCAGTCAACAAACAAAAAAGATGTTATCAATTTTAGCAAATACATTTCAGAAGCATTCTCTTTAAGACGTACCATGATAAATAACTTATAATATCGTTCATCCTCACTATAATACAATTGTTCTATTGTACCGTATTAGATATTAGATTTTGATTCCTATATTTATTTATTTTTTCATGTTATATCTCCTTTTTTCTTTTTTTTTTCATATTAATTCATAAATTAAATTAATGAACCTGTACTAATTTTGTTATTGTGGTCAAATTATATTTGTAAAATGTATGGTTATATGATGAAAAACTATGTAATAGTTTAAGTCAATAAAATTTCTTCTTCTTCCTAATTTTCATTCAAAGTCTGTTAATATGTTAAAACGGTAGGAACATTAAAATAAAACAAGGGCCACTTCAACAGCTACCATCTCAAACATGTATATACAATTATATTATTACAATATGGAAAAGTATTAGTGTACTTGCATTTGAATTGTAATGGTATTTGACCCATTGAACCCGCTTCAGGGTCTCTTGGAGGGTGGGGCAAGAATAACGTTGCTAGTGCATGCCTTTATCATGAGGGAAAGTCATCCAAATTTGGTCAATTTCACTCTGTGGTAAAACATGAGATATGATAACGGACAGACGAATGGACGAATAGTCCCGTGACAGGCGAATCTTTTTTTCTGTAAATTATTAGTCGACCGGTGTACAGGTAATTGATGCCCTGCGTTAAATTTGATCGATTAAATACCCGATATCGCCATAAGCTGGTGAACATAAAATTACGAAAAAAGGCATGCCTTCAAAGCGGCGATTTAAGTATAGCGTATGTAGCTTTAATTTCGAGGAAAGACAACTACATAATGCTTACATGTACATCGCGATTATAAATATCGGTGATATCACATAGAACTGCATGTCGTCCGCTAGGTACCACGTCCATCCCATACACTGAAATTATAATACATATATTACTGTATTTAGTTTTAAACCTCGCCAGAGTTCTTCTAGTGCATATTGTAAATACTAATTGATTTACTGCATCCATATAGTACGATGGCCCATTTGGCTCACATTTACTTCACTTCTATTTCTTGAGTTCCGCATTTCTTGTTGTATTATTATTATTATTTTATTACATATATTCTTTCGAGGATTTATTCATTTAAACTGTTCCGTTTAATGGGGATAACAATAGGATAAGGGTGAGGTTTAAACTCACAGCAGCTTTATTGACATTGACCGCTCCAAGGCAGTACCACTATTGTCAGCCCTTCAGTGTTGGTGGTGTCGTATACTTCGCTTGTATTTATTCTTATAATTGTTTTTTCTCTTGATTGCGTTTTTTTGGTTGACCATGTAATGTGAATTTCACGTTCAACAGTTATACATACTTTTATATTAGTATGTTGGAGAACATACACTGATGCAAAACAATAGTTTCTTAGGCGAGATATTTGGATCCGCAGAAATAGTATTATATAGCGTCTATAACGTAACACGTTGGCATGATCTCATATTAGAAACGACTTTCTTTAGGTTCCTACCGCTGTATCGACTTTCACTAGATTATTTATGTACAACAAGTTTGTCCACCAGGTGGTCTTGCAGTTCTCAGCCTTCAAGTTTGTGCTTGGCCACATTGGTCCTGATCCGAGGTACTGGTATAGGCAAGTAAAAGTCATTATTACCATCGCGTAGATCGGTGTCATTCTGTAATACGAAATATCATGATCCAACCATTAATGAGACTTCAAGCGATCTGGTGGGGTTATTGACTGCCAATATAAATACAATCGAAAAACGTCATAATGTGCTTCAGTTTCATATGAAAAGTGCATAATTATACATTAAATTAGATGCCATATTACATTAGTTTAATTATTGTTTATGAAAAGGCTTGGTATAGAAAACGCGACGAATCTGCTATTTTTTGTTGCCAAATCATAAATGTTAATTAAATGGGGTTGATATTGATATCAGTTGCACATATAATTCAAATAAAATGTATTTTTAACACATAACACGACTTTCTAAGAGTCTTAAAACATCATAATTATGCCGAATATATTATATATGTTTATATATATAACAACGTTATAAATTAACATAATTAACGTAATGATTTGTTGTTGCATTAGAAGAAGAAGAAGAAGAAGAAGAAGAAGAAGATATCAGATATTTATCATAGTACGTCTTAAGGAAAATGTTCCTGAAATGTTTTTGCTAGAATGTTTGCTTAATTCAAACAATGAAACTGAATTAAGTTTATAATCGCAACAACAACTAAGGTCATATGGCGACATTCCAGCTTCCATTGGTGGAGGAAGACTCCATGTGCCCCTTTGGACAATGTTTGTCCACGGGCGGGCACCAGGGTAGAACCAACGACGTTCCACAAGCCAGCTGGATAGCTACCTCACATAAAGAATCCCAAAGACTCTTACCACTCGGCCACGGATACCCCTAGTTCAAACAAATAGTCCGTATAGATCTAGCAAGTATATTCCCACATGATTTATCATAGAAATTCACTTCTCTGTGAGTCTCTGTATCGTAGTTTGCTTGTGTTCATATTCTAAGTAAAAGGCAAATCATGTTTTAAAATATATAACATTTACCTCCAAAATCTGTTTAAATAAAACATCAATCCATATTGGACGCTAAATTTCTTTTTCCTTCTGTCTATTTCTTTCAAATTCAGCCAAGTCACCAGGAACGCACTGAAAAGAAATGTCAAGATGAAAGATGAAGGTTTTAATATGATTTAAAAACAAACTCACGTTAAAAATATTTACAAGTCTGTTTACATCATTCTAAATGCCAAATCGCATTTGTTTTGAAACATTTATTTAGATAGTTTTCTTAAAATACACGATTAAGGAATTACCTTAAAACAAAGAACGTGTCCACTGCAAATACACTTGTTAAAACGACTTGAAATGTAAATCGATGCATATTGTTGAGTAGATCTAGCATATTACCTGAAAATATAAACTGTATTTAGTAAAGTATACTCAAATGTATTTATAATTATCAATGTGCGAAAAAAATTAAAAGTGTCTTAAAAAATAGTATTACAATAAATTAATAGTTTGTATTCAATTAGTTATTGTATCGCATGTTTGTTAAGCATTGGCGTTTTAAAGAAAACACATATTTGACATGTGTTTAACGCCTTTAAGGTTATTAATTTCTCTGAGTTTGTTTTACAAAATGCATATCGTACTGTTCGACGTGAAACGTCTCATTTTAATTAATATATTAGACACAGTTACATGTTTAAATTCTGTCAAAAGAAAGTAAAACCACAAGAGCATGAAGAGGCGAAAGGGGGCCTATGTAAGCATTGATACTGGCTGGAATTTAAACTTGTCTGAGCTTTTATTGAAATGAACATTCCAAACAAGTGTAATAAAGATGAAAGGTGAAGAACTTCAAAGCATTGCTAATTCATTCAATTAAGGGCCACAGCCCTTCTGTTTCTGATGATATTCAACTGGTTATTAAACTTCTTCAAGCTGTCATTGATGAAAACATTATGAAACAGTGTGGTAAAGATCAAATGAAAGGGCTAGCATGTAAATAAAGCAAAGTATACCATTTATAAATAATTAAATGACCAAACCCCTGCAGTCTTTAGACCAGCATGGAGAATATGACCGAAGTAACAGAAAGTATTACAAAGTAAATTGCCATTGGCGGAGGTGGGCACTTTGAGGGTGGGGATTGAAGTCTGGGGATTTTTTACGTATGGCTGAATTTCAATGACGTATTTACTACTAATTGTACATAATATAAATGCATTATGTCTTTGTTTCTGTGTCAAGTTTATACTTGTTTATGACAAAATGTATTCAAATAGTACCAACGATCTGTGCAAATTTAGCGAATTTACAGAATGCTATATAACATTTAAATTGTGTTAATTAGTTGGTGAACATAGCAAATGTATAAATAATGAACTACTGAGTTTACCTGCATTTAACGTTTCATAACCCTTCGAGACTATTCCATATGAGAGTGTATGAGGCAACATGATCCAAGAAAGACTGAAGAAGCGAATACCAGGTATACACGAAACTGAACCGGAAGTTAACTTGGCATGAAGCAGCTTGGGAACGTTGGTATACATGGAAAAGCATAATATAATTCTTGCTAAAATAGGTTCTGAAATAGACAAATACGTATACAAATTTGTACAGAGTGGTGAAAGATTGTTTACTATTACTGACTTTGTAAATAAATGTGGGAGTAATGTTTATCCAGTAAATAAGTCCGATATTTTCTGACAATTATTATCAGTGTTATTATCTACTGGTCCTTTGGGATCATCAAGTCCAATCTGTGTGTATAGAATAACGCTTAAGCCGGTGCTAGGAGTCGTGAGAGGCGTTTCACCTTATATTATCTCTATGAGCAAACTCAGTAAAAAATATCAAATGGGACATTTGGAAATCGTTGAAAACGTTAAGTACAAAAGAAATATTGCAGTCTCGGTTTGATTGAGACTGTTCATGAACGGTAGTGAAAATTGCTTGCTAACGTTCATGCCCTCTAGCCCCGGGTTCAGCAGAACTCAATATTAATCATCATCAATAGTACGGAAATTTAAGCCATCGCGAAGGTGCTATGAATATGGTGGTGGAATGGAACCTTCAAGGCGGTATTTTCACACCATTCCATCGCCAGCGGCGTATGGTCCCAGTTTCTAACAAATTTTAAAACATTTAAGTTGGTAAATAAAATCATTGTACAGCCACGCAACTGGTTCGTCGCTCTTACAAACAACTAAACACAGTTATTTCAGCCAGAAAATCATACCATAAGTATTAAAAGATGCCTTTTATCACAAAAACAGTTAGGAATTACATAAACGCAAACTTCTTTCGATTACACCAGACATGAATACCTAAATAATGAAAGTCCTGTATGACTGAAACATACAGGTGTCGCATATTGGAGGATACGAGAATTCTTAAGTATATTTTGGTTCATCATGTTGATAATAGACCTATTTTGAATTTACAACCCCAATAAACTACCATATTCTGCCTGTGTTAGGGTCCATCGAGTAGGAATCAATTTGATTTCAGATACGCGAATAAATGTGGTGGAAAAATAGTGACATGTTTATTCCCAGAAAAGAAACGTGTGATCTGTTATTAGAAAATTAGACAGGGTGTACTGGATTTCTACTTTATGTCAACACAGTTTATCTTTTTTGTTTAGTAAGTTATCGATAAAACATTACTTGCAACGCATTGCATGTGGACCCATTTACACTTCGCAACTAAGATTTTCACTTGAGTGTGCGATGATCCGACATATTGTGAACCCTTTGATAACGTCTAACTAAATCATGAAAGGGATGGGGACGTTTAATGGTTTCCTTCAATCTTTTCTTTTCGTGCCCTTATGGCTTCTGCAATGTGATCGAGTATTTTCGTTAATTTATGTTTATCTGATCATCGTTTGTTTTACTTGAATTGCCTAACATTGCTTCCTAGTATTTTAGAATATATATATACGTGTTGGGATCTCTTTATTTACACTGCGCCGTTTAACTTGAAATAAGTTTAGTGCATCCTCATCATGGCGGGGATTTCTTTATTTACAATGTCCCGTTTTATGGGGATGACAGTAGGATAAGTGTGAGGTTTGCTGCACCCTAGAACCTGGCCTTTTTGCCACTGACCGTTCCAAGGCGTCAGCCCTATTGTCAACCCTGTTTGTTTGTGACGTCATATGCCTTTATTCTTTATTACTAGTGCCATTCTTGTTTGTCTTTTTGCGTGTGTTTGGGTTTACTGCGTTCTGTGAAATCTGCATTTCCTGTTCGACTTTTTATACTTATCCAATGCCAAAACAACTTGTTCCAAGTAATATTTTGCCAAATAGAAGGCAATGACCTGAATTATGGTTGGGAACATTTTAAGAATAATTACGTCGTTCATAATAATTAGCGAAATGTTCGTTCTTCAAAGCCATACTCTAAGTGTATTTCATTGCTCATGGAATTATGGATAATGGTGTAGACAATGCGCCTCTATATTCTCTGAACTTCTAGCCAACAAGTTCGGTTAATCATTATAGCGTCTGTTTTTCAGAAATGGAACTTCATAATAAGCGACGAAGTCTCTTTTCTTTCGGAAATTACTGAGGAGTATGGCGAAATATTAATGAGACTAAGAAACTATATGATAATAACTTCATTACTGTCTTCGACAGTATATATTATATGCGCAAAATGGTAATATGGCCGATTCCGGAATGTCTCTGCAAGAAGTAAGAATTCTTTAAATGGCCGGAATTACTGGAATTCTCAAAATGCGCAGTCTATTCCGGAGTAATCCGTATGCAATGAAGTTACATGTATTGGGACAAATTAGGAATATTGTCGTGTGTAATATTGCCGGTAATACAGCTTGATATATTTCTTAACTAGAAAGTTATCGTTTATAGTAACAGCGAAAATATGGTCGAATATACTAGCAGATAGATGTCATGATTATAAATGTTTGATATTGTGTTTAACAAATAACAGCATAGTGCATCATGTTGTTTTAAGAGACTTCAAAAAAAAGCCAAACGTCCAGTGGCCTTTTTAGTCGGTAATACTTAAAACATACCCATTTAAACCTCCTTTGTCTAAATATTCCACCCTGTCAACAATGGTCAAAAAGGAGAGAATGAATGAAGGGAAGAAAGATGAACGTGTACTTTCAGTACTTACTTTTAGTATTTATTAACGTTCGTTTAGTGCAGTGTGACGGCTGTGAATACGTTTTTCCCGTGCTATGAATCAGTTGTGTTATTGTTCACTGCTCCTTTTGGATAATCGAACCCAATATAATTTAAACGGCTTTCAAGTAGAAAACCATTTAAGACGGTGCTAGTGGGTGTGAGAGGTGTTGCTTCTTACATTACTTCTCATGAACAGACTCAATATAACCGAGTATGCTGATTTGTGTGTTGCTTTCGAAGGATGTGCCTTTTCAGTATTTATTATTTATTTTAATATTGTCGTACCAATTGTCATCATCACACCATTATAGTGATAGGGTGTTTCAAATTGTTACCCCTTGTTTTCTGTTCCATTTGGTTGTCATCCGTGTTGACTATGTGTTCGGTTGACTCCTTCGCAGTCGGTATGTTGTCAGTATCTTTAGTTGTCACTGTAACGACCTCTGTGGTTGTAACCTCTCTATGTGGCATATATGATGGAGTTAAACTATCTCCACCCTCTAAAATACCAACGTAATATAATGTATTGTTATGATTTCAACGGTTAATGAATAGTACACAATTCACCGTCACCGTTACCACTATGTACATGTTATATACTTCTTATACATAATGTACACATCTAGCTTCTCTTATACATAATGTAAACATTAAACTTCTCTCCCAGAGTGCATTCCGATCGTTACTATTTACAAGTTTATAGTATTATCTAAAATAAAATCGTCATATTTTTTACAAAGTCCGCATTTCTTACCTTTAATGTCCATTACAATTCTAGGTGAACCAACTGTGTAAAGATTGTTTGACTCTCCGTTTTCTGACGAGCACTTTTTTAAGATATCTGTGTTCACAATGTCTGTCTGTGTAGTGTAGCTTGAATTTGCTTTGTACATGTCGTAAACCGTACCCAGAACAATAAGCAGCCCAAAACACGAAAGAACAGAGCTGAAATACAAGACAAACTTGTCATTTTGCAATTGTCAAGACAAAAACAAAACAATGGTAGAATAATAATTAAATATTTAAATGGAACCGGATTTCTTAAATACGCATGTTAATATCATTATACGTACATTGCTGCAATGGCAGGCAAGTCGGATGATAAATCCGTATCTTCATAACAGTAGACAGACTTCACTGGAAGCTTTAGTTTTTTCATTAAACCTGCAAATACACATGAAGTAATATATCAACATAAGTATCCGACCGAAATTGTTTTATACAAACATGGCATCAACCGTCTTGGAACTCTGCACATAACATATGTTAGCTTCTCATTACGTTGTCCCGCCTTAATGCCATTAAGCGATGGGAAAGCTTATAAAAGCAGTATTTTGTAACGGATATTTTGACAATAAAATTTAAAAATGTTTTTGTCTAAAAGAAATTGGATTATCTGTTTAAAATTACCTATTAAATGCTTTAATTTAACAATATAGCTGAAAATAATATATAGCCGAAAATAAGGTTTTATTTCATACACCAGCCAACCCCGTTTTCCTTTCTTGGAGAAGGAGTTGGATGGGGTATGAAAGTTAATACTCGGACAACGTAATGTCTAGCTGGTATTAGTAACAAGCGGGAACAGCATAAGTTCAGATTTGACATTAAAATTGTTAAAGAAGTTATATTGATTTATGTGGTGTTAGTTTCGAAGGAGGAATAATGTGACGTTGTTCATTTTATTTGAGAACTCTATTGCGACGGGGATTATCACAAACTGACTTCTGAAGTAACGTGATTTATAGATCCTTGGTCATGATCTTTTTCATATAATCTGTATTACACTTGTTAAAAAGCCTATCAACATAGGCTATGACCACGTCTTTTTACAACGCACTGCATGTTTGGTAAATGATCCTTTACAGGTCGCCCATATGCTTTCCTCGTTGATTGTGCGTTGACCAGACAGATTGTGGATATTAAGCGTGTCTTCTTCCTTAATGTGTTCACTTATTTTGGCATTTTTCCTGTCAGCATATGTACAGTTTATGTTTGCATGGTATATAAACATGCAACTTTTAACCGACATAACAATGAATGAATACATGGTGTTTTACGGCACGTCGACACATAAATAGGTCAAATTGTGTGCAAAAATTGATGAAAGATGAAGAAATGAAGTAGTAATTAAAGATTAATGTAAATATATAAAGATAAAACTATTTACAAATAGGGACATAACAATGAGTGTTGAAAAAGTTTGGACGTTTTGAATAATAGGTTTTTACAACCATTTGCTTGCTCTAAGTGAGTTAAAGTACACTTGTGATTTACTTGTTACATGTATTCCTATAACCATTATAGAACTTTGAAATAACATCCATAGAACAAAAGATGCTAGGTTATTAAACACGGCGAATCGAATAATATGTAATATTACACCTCATTTACATATTCCACTCTTTGTTTAATGTGACGTCATCCGGTCCATAAAGTTGCATAATGACCGGGAGCCCGGTCCGATAGCTATATTAACGGACGTGTGAAAAAAACGACGTCAAAATAAATCATAAAACGTATTGATTTAATTTTTGGTCAGATTCGGTATAATATAACAAATAATGTATGGTGCTTTTCTCATTGTCATGAGATAGTCATAATCTCAAGACAATACAGTGTTACATATAAATTATATGTTGATGTCGGTCATAATCTCAAGACAATACAGTGTAACATATAAATTATATGTTGATGTCGGTCATAATCTCAAGACAATACAGTGTAACATATAAATTATATGTTGATGTCGGATCACAATTTCAAGTGGTCACTGATACAAATGCGAGAAAAACAAACCCACCTAGCTTGAAGATTCCCATGATGTCGTCTTTATGGCACGTGTCCGGAACGCACATTCCCCACGTTAGTTTAACACGTACGCCTCGTGTATCCTGTAACAAGAACGTGTTAATAATCAAATGCGTGCACTTGTGATACGTCATGCGAATCTAACCAGGCCCGGTATTTTCGAAACGTTTGAATCCAAAACTCAAGCTTAAGCTCAGCTATAACATTTTGAAAATCTACCTTATATGGATATGCAATGACTTACAGTTTAATATTCATAAAGATAAACACATATTACAGCTGCCCTAACGTCTTTTGAGCTTGAGCATTTTGGCTGAGGTAGTTTCGATAATTTCCAATAACTTTCCGATTAGCCTAGACTGGTATCAGTCTATAAATTAAACTATAAATAATAAAATTAGATAGATTAAAAAATAAAATAATACTCTGCATAAACATTTTTTTATTTCAAGCTCTGTTTCTCTTCATGGCTGAATTTATACTGTTCTGATAAGACCATACAAGTTATAAGTGGAGATATTTGCCTCTTTCAGTGCTAAGGCAATTCTATAATAATAGCTAAAATGTTATAACATTAAGGACTGATGCCAGTCTACGATTAGGCGTGCGGTCTAGAGCGCAGATACGTTTTCGGTGCCATTGCTTTTGGATGATGTGGTACAGGACCATATTTCTCATTTTTAAGATGAAATTTCGATTACGTATCCTATACTTATATGTGTTTGTTTGTTTGTTTGTTTGTTTGTTTGTTCGTTCGTTCTTTCTTTCGTTCGTTCGTTCGTTCGTTCATTCGTTCGTTTGTTTGTATAGATACGTCTTATAAATAATTTAATCAATAAGAACGATGTACAATGTATTTAATGTAGACATAGACCGTTTTGGCTGTAGCATTGTAATTGTTAATTATTTGTTTTAGTGTGTGTTTGTGGTTGACTATGTCATGTGCAAGCTATAGTTCATGTTAAACGTGTATACCTACTTTTAAAATGGAAATTTCTAATCGGTGCAAGAAATACGGTGGAACAAACTATAAGAATGAAATTTAATGACATGCTAGGCTACACAGAGCCTCCCCAAAGTGCGGGAAGGATGTCTATGAATCCAGCAACCGTCATCTGTTCCTATTCAGGGGCGGATCCAGGATTTCATGAAAAAAAACAAAAAAAAAACTTGTCAGCTATTTTTTAGGGGGGCATAAACATTTGTTTGGAGTTAACGAGCAGAAAAAAACCACCAAATAAATTATTTTGCAATGTTTTAGAGGGGGGGGGGGGGGCGTAGGCCTTGTTAGGGCAGGTGTTAACATACTTGGCCAGGTTTTAGGGGCGGGGGTGAGGGGTTAGCGCCGGTTCTGCCTCCCACCCACTGGATCCGTCCATGCTATTATCAGATTGTTTTACGTGCTCGGAAGATAGACTTCCGTAAACGGGAACGCCCAGTTAACGTTCCCATCCTGCCGACGGGGTTATGCAATTAGCTGTATTGCCCATGGACATAAGAACGTAACCCAGTGGTCCCGGTGTGACTCCTTCTTGCGATCTACATATTCAAAGTCTACAGTGCTGTCCACTGGTCCACGCAGATTTCTTTTAAAATTTAAACCGTGAGCAAATGTCGCGGTGGATCGAGGATTTGGCAAATCGTTTATGAATTATACGGCAGTTAATTAGTTGTTATTGCTAGATTCGTTGTCTGTCCGTTATATATCATTTTACAAAGTATTTTGCTTGAAAAAAACATACATTTTTATCAAGTGATATGATATTATTAGAACTATTCGAATATTAGTTTAATTTAAAGTCTTTATTTTTTCTAAAAACTCACGGCGTCCCGCTTGTTTGTCTGCATAACTTGCATTTGTTCAATCATAAATATTAATTATAAGAATAGCATTAAGCAATTTGTTTTTGCATATTATTAAATTGATATTATTGCACCAGTAATATATAAAACTTATAGTATAATAATACTTAAAATTTGATTTATTTAAATGTAATCAGGTTAAAAGTAAAAATGATACCGGATAAATAAATCGAGACACCCATTTCGAACCCTTCAATATTGGAGTGTGTCCCTTTAAACATCCAACACTATTTTATATGGATAGCAAAACAAGTTCTTGCAACTTATATTTATCACTTTCGACGGCTTTGTGGGAATCACTAGTACAAAGGAATTTTATTAATTATCTTTCTCAAGGATAAATAGCATGGCCACGGCGATGATTGAACCAACGACCTCTCGAACTGGAGCCCGACGCCCTACCACTGGACCACGCACTATAAGTAACAGTACTTACAACATGTGATGCTTCTTTACTTTTCAAAACAGAAATATCAGCTCTGCAGTATCGGGTACCAAACGTTCTTGATTCGGTGTGCGTTCTGTTTCCCATTACGTCACCCTTCTTGATGTGTGGTTTTATCTCATAGCACTCGTCGTAAGAACCAATGAAATACAAAGAACCCTTTCCTATTCCGGGTGTGGGCTTACCAAAAGCATCCAACACTGCAAAGGAAAACACGAAACATGATTATTGCAGGATTTTTTTTACTGCTTAAGTATATTAAGTATATTAAATAAAATAGTTATTGAGTGTTATTTAGTACTGTACTAATATTTAAATTTCAGTGTTATTTAGTACTGTACTAATATTTAAATGTCAGTCCTATTTAGTACTGTACTAATATTTTAAATGTCAGTGTTATTTAGGGCTGTACTAATATTTAAATGTCAGTGTTATTTAGTGCTGTACTAATATTTAAATGTCAGTGTTATTTAGTACTGTTCTAATATTTAAATGTCAGTGTTATTTAATACTGTACTAATATTTCAATGTCAGTGTTATTAAACATGTCCGTTTTGGCGATTATCAGCAATGTGCTGACGACATTTACTGATGTTTAACTGTTTAAATGTTATTAAACGAGTTACGGGATTGTTTAAGAGTGGAACTCAGCAGGATCGGTCAGCTGGAGTTACCAGCTATTTACAGTTGAATTTGTTAGTAGTACTGGAATATGTGCTTAAAATAGGAAACAATAATCTCACCTCACACGCACAAATAAAAATGTGATAACCCATTATTTATGTATGCTCAAGCAACTTAACATGTAAACAATCTATACTTGTATTGTAATGCATCACTTGTCCTTTACTCAGCCAAATTCTTATTTCGGGGAAATATACGTGCCTGATAATGCTTATTATGAAACAGTATACAAAATGTAAATATCCTCATACAGACATACGCTCCGCCATACATACAGCAACAAACCATCCTCTGAGCAAGGCACAAACAACACATACTATACGTCACAGCTGATGTAGGTTGTGACGTATGCTGACATCATTGATATTCACGTAACTGTCATAAGCATGCATGCGTATTTTATTTTCTGCCATGATTATCGTGCTAGACTGTAGTATGCAACAACAGTTCATGAACAGCAAAATCATGTTTTAATGAATTCGTCTCTTCTTTCTTGTGTACCAAATAGTAATTAGCTGAAACAGCCTCGTAAAGTCTCGTATCAGTATAATTAAGCACAGGATATCTGAAAAACATTACACGCTAATCCATGTCCACGCATGTCATGCTAAACCAGGGCTTAAGTTCTGCTCGTCCCCTTCTTGGAATGTTCAAATTTACTTTAAATGATGCTCATTTCAGATTAAGTGACCGTAATGACATATTGGTGAATTACGTGCGTTACTTTATTTCTGGTACTTTTTGTAAAATAATGACGACGGTTCATTTTGAATTTCTGTGGTAATAAACCAGTAATTGCATCAGTGATTCTGAAACTATATCAATTACTAATCTGAAATTAACTTCCGACATAACGTATGATCATGACTTGCCAGGAATATTTTACATTGTCTTTTTTTCTCAAAATATACTGTAAAGCATAAAGTGAAAAATTAATTTAAGTTACCACATTCATTTTATTTAACAAGAAAAGAAAATCTTAAAACTACACAATCCATGTTTAATAATGTAAAGCGCAATATATATGTATTGTATCTTTGCGCTGCAGTATACGGTGTCGACTTGTGGTTTCATTTTTATCGGTCCATACCTGACTTTTTTATCACGATTTTGGAGTGGCTAATTCGTGTATTGCTG
Source organism: Cyrtodaria siliqua (assembly GCA_037043455.1). Taxonomy (NCBI): domain Eukaryota; kingdom Metazoa; phylum Mollusca; class Bivalvia; order Adapedonta; family Hiatellidae; genus Cyrtodaria; species Cyrtodaria siliqua. The sequence continues at coordinate 207,685 of JAWPHD010002760.1, forward strand.
TTGAATTTGAAATCGAGTACAGAACTGAAACACTGTATATAAGGATCACGATACTCTACAGAAAAATACTAATAAACACGTCACTCGGTTCGGTAACTTAGTCTAATACAGAACAACACAATCATTCACTATAGCTGTAACAGTGACTCGAACATGAAATAAATGTACTGACCTAAGCATAATCCTTTTTATAAGTCCACATTATTCTCATTAAATATCACACGGCGATTAAATTAATACCAAAAGTAACAAAAACTTTAACTTCAATTTCAATTAGCTTTCAGAGTTCTTGACACCATCATACATATTATTGATGTAAGCGGCACATGCATATAGTATTACATGCATTTAAGTGTATTTGCAGACGTGTATTCTATAAACAGTCATGATCACAAAATGCTGGAATAAATTATCTAAAGTAAACGTGTACTCTCCGGACAAACCTATTTATAGTTAAATATTTGTTTCTCTAAGTATATGATGCTGTTTCTTTGACATACATACACGTGTTTATCAATTATATTTCCTGGATTTATACGAATTATAATTTAAAATATAAGGTACGAGCTTTAATGTTAGTTGTTTGTGTGTTATGATATTACATCCAGTATAATACAGCGTAAACTGTTTGTTCAAATCAATGCATTTGAATGTTGCGTATTTAAAGGTTATTGATTATGTGTATTGGATGTGTCATCCAAGCGGTTTTGTTATGACTGACCATTTTCCTATGAAAAAACAACATGTCATTTGTATACCTGTATTCCAGGTGAAGCGACATCGACTAAGTTTCGTATAGTTTTACATGTACTGAAGCGATAGCCACCGCCTACTTTAAAGCGCGCGAACAAATCCAAAAAGGTATACAATCCCAGCCTAGCAACATTAGCTAAATGATACGCACAATGTGCTGTCGTTTAAAGGATTTTTGTATAGGGACTGTGTAGCTTAAAGCAAAGTGAAATAAAAAACTGATAGTGAGCTGTGGTATGCGTTGTTATTTTTTTACAACATGTAAAATGAGTTTTTCGTTGTATCAAATTAGCTGCAATAATTTCAAGTGTCCAACATAATTGAGCAAATACAGATTCTTACTCTGTACTGGACTTTCTGTTTAGCTATATACTAATACTCTTAACATGCAAACAGTGCATACAGTATTGATTTACTTCTCCGTTTATTTGACTTACTCTTCTTATCACAGACAATTAGAGGACATATGTGTAGAGGCTGTTAACTTGCTCCTTTGATTTAGTGTGTGGTACAATGCGGACGTACGGTGTCAATGCGATTTGGTTCTGAGGTTTCTATAGGACCATTGTCCTATATTTAAGAAATAGAACATCATTTACGGTGAATTATCGTCTAATATATCACGGTTTGGAATTGAACGACAAACCGTGCTATATTACAAGATAATTCACCGTAAACGATGTCCTATTTCTATTTTAATACCCCTAAAACGTGAAAATAACGCACACGTCTGAAATCTTTCGCATTGCTTTGCTTACGCTCCTAACGTTGCAAACGTTAAAGTGTTATCTTTCGCAATTGCCTTGGTTATTCTCCTAACGTTGCAAACGTTACAGCGATATATCGTTGAATATAACGAGATATTTCAAACTAGGCTATATAGTGCGGGTGTATTAGAATTTCATATACTTATAATTTGAAGAATTAAAATAATGTTGTTATTAAATATGTATTTAAAATGGGAACTTTCCACTGACTGTCTATAGCCCAGCGTTTTGGAGCCGCAATTCCGTCTAGCGTGTCGATGACGTCACGATGGCATTGTGCATCGATGGGTTGCTTTGGATCATTGGGCAGTATGGAAGAGGCAGAATGAGAAGACAATATTCGCTGTATGATTTTCAAAGGGTTGACTAATCCAAATAACGTCCCCAAGTCGTCACTCGTGGTTAAGTTTTTGGCGGTAGCGGCACCTTTACTCTTCTGAATCTACAATATAGAAAACCATTCCAGCCGAGTTATTAAGAGTGTCTATGTTTAGTATAAATAATAAAACAATAACAAACGATTAGCGCCTTTTATGTATCATATACCAGTTATTAACCTCAGTTATTAACCTCGAGTATAGAGACTTTAAGTTGTACAGTCCTAACTCTGCACTTAAGCAATATAACGGCCACAAATAACGCAAAAAAAATCCTTAAAAAACGGATATTAACAGTACTATTATGACAGATGTGGTTTTATTGGAATGTATAGAAATACAATAACATTATATCAAATCATAATCATTATCATGACGAAAATAAGTACTTGAAAGAAAGTGATACATTGCATTATAGTTTACCAGCATTTATCCTATGCGAAACTTCTTTTAATAATTATGTTATGATGTAGAAATAGTTGTATTGGTTAAAATGTTACGTATACGTGTACGATATCTAAACACCGACATTGCAGCAGTATTGCAATTATAATTTTAATCAACGCATGTACGGAAAGAGTGCCTGACAACCATTATGTACGTGCGCGACATGGCGGGTAAGTATTATCGGGGATTGTATAAGGTGTGGATTTCACTATTGACTGTAATTAGTGTGAAATTAAGAGTCCTGGCGAAAGAAAAACAAACAATATATATACAAATTCAGTCGCTTTTACAGTGTTCGCCAATGGATATTAAAGCGGAGTTGGATAACGTTTATGGGAGTGCTGCTCTATCATATGCTACAGTTACTAGTTACTAGTTGGTTGTAATGATTTATGTATGTTAGAGTATTGTCGAAGATGGCCCTCGCCAACGTGAACAAACGCTGCGGAACTTTTACAAATCTACGGCAATAGGTGACTTTTTGAAATCATAACGGGTGATGAAACATGGATATCATTCTTTGAACCCGACTTTAAAGAGAATAAAAAATATGGATCGCGGAAAATGGAAACTACTACGTTCAAAAGGTTCTGCCTACTGTCGTTCGACATTACACTGAGTCTGTCCACGTCCCGCGGTTCGCGGACTGAGGCTTTTCTATGATAACGCACTATCGCACAAGTCTGTCGTCGTACATGATTATTTGGAGACACATGGAATTAAAACTTTACCACACCCGGCATATAGCCCAGATATGTCACCCCGTGACTTTTGGTTAAATCCACTCATCAAACAGTGCTTAAGAGGGTCGAGACCCTCACGGCCATATTTCAATGCATTAGTACCATACATAAAAGCGACTATAAAAAAGCACTTTCAGATTGGATAAGAAATCTCCAAAAATGTGTAAATGTCAACGGGGAGTATTTCTAGGGTTGGGACTAGTCATTTTTGACCAGATAAGAGTTGTATTTCTAAAGCGCAACAAGTTGCAGAACTTTCAGAATGCGCCTCGTATCTGCCAAATCTTGATTTAAACTGTTTAACTATACAGATATATGCTATGTGCCTCTTTATTTGGTACTGTAAGAACGAGTGTACACCATTAGAGAAGACATATACCATACATACCACTTGGTGTGTACTTTATTGTTCCAATAATTTTAAATAAAAGTAAAAACAAAAGTGGAACAGGAGATGTAGAAGTCACAGAACGCTGTGCATCAAAAGCACGTATTCAAAACAAACAACAACTGAACTGAATTGAACTTTGAAGTGAATTGAATGTTGAATTGAACTGAATGTTGTTTAACGGCTCAGCAACACAGTATAGGTTATTTAGAGCCGCCCCAGAGAGAGGGGAAGGATACATAGGAATCCGGGAACCTGCCCTACTCTTATTATCGAATAGATTCCTATGGTTCTTTAACGTGCTCGGAGGATAGACCGATACACGGGACCGCCCGATTTACGTCCCCATCCGACGGACGTGGCTAAGGGAAAGTGTCTTGCCCAAGAACACACCGACGGAACTCAGTGGCACCACGGAGGATTGAACCCGGGAGATTCCGGTTACAAATACGCCGCGCTACCTACCGCGCCTCGCCAGCCCTCACTACAACGATACATATAAACAAATATCTGCGACACCACAAACATTAACTAGTTGACAACAGGGGTACCGCACTGGAAAAGTCAGTGGCAAAAAAGACCGCTGGAAAGACGACTATAAAACATAAAACACTGCTTTAAATGATGACCCACTTATAATAACAATAGATTCAAAATAAACACGATAAGAATGCATATTTCCCTAAATCCGTCGAATGTGCATTCGAAAGTACCTTTCTTCGTGCAGTTCCCTTATATTGTTTGGCGCAGTATTCTGGACATATTATTGATATTTGAAAATGCATCTCATTATGTTTTTGCAGATATTTCAGAAGTGAAAATAGACAAGGTAGGAAATTGCCAGGGGTAAAAATAACGTTGACCTTTGACCCGGTGTTAGTATACAGCTGAATAAAACATTCTTAGAAGATATTAAGCCCCCCATTTCCTTGTTGATGCTTAACATGCTTAAGAGCAGACATGTTTATATGTATGATAAAGTAAGGTTCCTAGAATTCTAACCAGGTTTGAGATTTTAACAAGTTGTCAACATTCTCACTTTACTATGGATAAGGCATGGAGACTCATTTACGCTATTATAACCTGTATGCGTTTATGAATTGACGAACCTCTTCCGTAATAACACTAAATACTTCTTTGACAAATGGGTTCTGCATTATCTGCATGGCTAAAGCAGCACGGCTTATACCCGTTGACAGTCCTGGAACTCCGACGTTACCTCTTGATAATGACGCAGGGGTCTTACCAATTCCTACAAAAGAAGACAATGCAGCAAAATGGTTGATAAAAAGGCATAAAATGCTTGATTATTTCTTGCTATTTCAATAATTCCTTGAATATGTTAAAAAGTATGATTGATAAAAAGCAATAACTGATGTTTGATTATTTCTTGCTTTTTCATTAATATTCTTGAATATGTTTAGGTCAAAGTTAATTAACATTACTTTATAGTTTCTGATGATGTATCCGCGTAAGGAACTTTCAATGAAATTATAAAGTTATAGAAAACGACAAACACAATTAATCAGGATAGGATAGATTTAGTACATTTATTGTGTTTGCATTGTAATCTTTGCATGGATACCGGTGTAATAGGGGACCATTACAAAGAACATTGCAAAACTGTTTATTTGATGTTTGCTGTAATTCTTGTTAAGCACAATGTCATTGAGATATGTGCGAATGGTAGACGAAGGATGTCATGTACTTATGTTATATTGCGTGAACGGTAGCAAGCATATTTCACTACCGTCATGAACAGTCTCAATCAAACCGAGACTACAATATATTTCGTATTTATCGTGTTCGGCCGTTTCCAAAAGTCCTCTGTGATCATACTCCTTTGCCTGCATATATAGCAAGCGATAGTATAGTTGTCTTACCTGATGGCAGCATCATATTCATAAACGAGTTTCGTTGAGCCATGCTCCCCACAGACATATTCGCCAAAATACAGCAGCACGTTATAAGAAGAAATCGCACCATCGCTTTACAATTTTACGGCTTTTCTGTAATTTAAAAGTATTAACCAATAGTCAGAATAATTGCAAAAGTGTTTAAGTTCGTTTGACACTACAAAATAATTACAGAATGTAATGAAAACTCGGTTTGTTTAAGGACTTTTGTTTAAAAAAGATCCAACATCGATGGGATATGGTCAAGTATAATGTTCAACCTAACGTGTAATGATAAAAATAAATTTAGCAAGTAAATAACATACACATCCCGTTGACCATATTGGATGATACCTGTAGAAACGGTCGTGTTTGTGATGTTTTATTTGGCCTTAAATTCATTTTTAAACGTGTTCTTTGTTTCTGTGTGTGTTTGTGGTTAACTGTCGTCCTTGAATGCTGCTTTTCCTGTTCGATTTTTATATCTATATTAACATAATTATCAGTTATATTAAGGGAGTAAGTCTCAAAAGAAATATGCGAACACAATAGCAACATGTGGTAATCTACATGTTTTACAGAAATTATAATGTCGCTCTTATTGCAATGTAAATATAAAAAGGGAGGTAATTTCACAAATGATAAACTTTGGTTCTCTATATCTTTATAATGGCAAGGACATTGTCGATTGTTTTAGCGGCTTTTATAACTTGAGACCCATAACAGTTATGTATTAATGTTTAATCTAGCTCTTTACCTTATTTGTATTTTTTTAAATGTGAAATATTACGTTTTAATTAAATGGGAGATAATAACGTTGGAATGCAAAAAGTAAGTTAAAAAGAAGATCAAACTTAGTCATGCCGATGATTTAAAATACTTGTGCCCTTTATATCCGAACAATTTGATACAATTTTACTCAAAGATTTTCTATCAATTGCGTGTGGTTTCAAAATAATGCCAATGCTATAGTATGGTGACATTGACGAACTTTCTCTGACAAATATTACAACCGGCAACTATATTTGTGGATGCGTCATTCAGTGACTAATTAGCATATAAGACAATTGCAAAACAAAACTAATTCATCATTAGGCATGTCTCTATTAGAACAAAAACGGTCCAAACCAAATAACAATATATGGATTCGATGAAATGAACTGTTCACTATACTACATGTTTCAACAAACAAAGTGAAGGCTGTTAATGTGTATCATGTGAGTAGTGAAGGCACATGGCACATGGAATATATTAAAGAAAAGTCTTCTCTTTTTTAACAATGTATTTCGACATTTGGATGATGTGATCATTAGGCGTATTGTATTTAGAAATGATATCTCGTCAGCTCTCGCTGGATACATGGACTATACTTTTCGGGTATAAATGGCACACTTGCTCCCATATTATTTCTGATATTATTTTCAATAACAATAGTGATGAATTACTGTCATGTACTATATGGGTGGCATTGCTCATACCTAAAATATATTTTGGGTTAAAAGTTCATTCAACCATAGCCCATCCATTTTGAATATTTTTTAAAGATGATGGACCAATAGTTCTTAATCAGTAAGTTAACCACTTCTAACTTTCATGAAAAGAAGTTGCAAAAGTCGAGTGGGAAGTGTAGCATTCACACAATTGTTTAACGGAATTCAATCGCGGTACAAAAAAAAGAAAATCCACTTCGTGCGTTTGAACTCGCAGCCCAAACTAAAATTATCTTTTCTTTACACTCGCAGTACTAATAGTGTGCGTGAGTGTAAAGTAGTCCGATGTCGCTCCCGACTGAGCTAAGCGGGCTATACATATTACGCAATACATACTATGGTGAAAACCTAATGCGCTAATGGAAGTCACGTGATCGCAGAAAAGGTAAATATTGTGGGTCCCACTTTATTTACATATAATAATCAAAACTTTTTTTTTTCAAACTCACGAATGTATTCCTACATACTTCTTAGGGTCTATCCTCATGTTTTCATGCATACATTTCACTGAATAAAAGTCAGACAGTTATTTGGTTATGCTCAATATCTGCTTACTTACGGACAGTGTCCCTTTAAGATGGAAGATAAGAGCTTAACTTTTGTTCGTTATTTACGACATTTGATATGTCAAATGATTACGTCATGATCAAATTATAATTGAATTGAATTAGATGCAGCAACACCTAAGTGTATAAGTATCCCTTAATGCAATCTTCGTGCACGGGCGGACACCAGGATAGAACCACCGACGTTCCGCAATATGTATGAACTTTTTTGACGTCAGGTTGTTATATTACGATAGCCATATGATGCACATATCACCATGTTTACTTAATACGTCTTTTACGAAAAGGTTATCAGAGTGGGTTCAGTTTCATTTTATATTTGACAAGGAGGCTGATGATTAATATGGAGTCATTAACATGTTACATTATAAAGCCGATATCTCTGGAACATTTTAATGAATGAGTTAATAAAAAGGACAAACACATTAGCAGCGGGAACAAACATATTGCTACCATATGACCACGGGGACACGGACACAAATAACACGTTAAACAACTAATTAGCACGATAATTGCATGTGGACACGTCCGCCTGAAGCACACATTCCATGAACAATGGGACGTTTTCAGCAATTTCAGAAAGAATACAAGGATTTTCATATAATTTCAGTATTTATAAAAACTTTAATTTTAGACATCGTGTTTAGGTCACGTACATCGTTAGTTGCAGCAGTTATATTTATGTACGTCATTTTTAGCACATGCTAGGCCATATATAATAGTCGATTTGTTTGCGGTAGAGGCTGACCATCGCAGTTTTCCTGGCTAGAATCAGTACTCTATTCCTCCCGCCATTCGTAAGAATCGACACTTTCTCACTTGACAGATCGAGCTCCCAGTGGGATTTGAACCAACAGCGTTGGGATGCGAAAACGTTTTAGACGCAGCGTCTTTACTATCCCGGCCATGGATTCCCTCCACTGCCTTAGGGGCGTACAGATCTGAGTGCTTGAACCTTTATATATATATCCGATTTTCACCACTCTCGAGAAATAAATCCCGTATTTCAAAACTAAAGTTTATTAAACCCTATATACGATTAGTTCAAGTTACCAACTACATATTTAAAAATTAAATAAAGATAATTCCTACAAAACCTGCTATATATAAATATTAAATAAAGATAACTTATACTAAACAGGGCATATTTAAAAAATATATTATGATAATCCATATTTTAAATATTAAAAAAAATATTATATTCCATATTTAAACATTAAAGAAATACTTTATATTAAGGAAATGCTGTGTATACCAAACATGCAATGCTTAAATATTAAATATATGCTATATATAACAAACCTGGATTTTTAAAATACTAAAGATATAATATTGATTACAAACCTCCAATATTTAAATAGGAAATCAAAACTCCTCAATATAAGACATCCCAGTAAACTGAAGTTAAATCATTTTTGAAGATATGAACTTATCATATATGAAATAAATGATGAAACTGATTTTTATTTTAAATTATTAAATTTCCAGCTGTCTTTATTATCATGATTATACACACATACTTTCTTACTGGCATCGAAATTATTATCGTGTGCATCTTACGGAAGTAACAAAATAATAAATAGCCCCCCAGCTATACTAAACATCGCAAACTATTATATAATACATGTCAACTATATCAAATTTCATTGCAATTTAAATTGACACCATCTTACTTTTATATCTGTAACCTTAAAACGAGTATCACAAGTTTAAATGTTGTCGTTTATTCAAGGCCATGGAACCATTTATGTTCCACATAATGTGATTTAGCTGATGGCATAATAGCTTCACCTTTACACACGAAACGATGGCATATTAAGTACATTCACGCCAAACGCAGAAGCTTGTTTTAAATATCACTTGCGGAACAAGAAATTGCAGCACAGCTGCTGGAAAAAATGTTGGACAATTCTGAACATAATATTAATAATTCAGGGGTCAAGCTAGGGGAGAAGGAGAGTACAGTGAAGTGGGAAATTCACAATTATTTATATTGGTTTAATAAAACTGGATGAATGATTGATATATGTTGTCAATTTTTATTTAAATATATGATATATCTAGGCCTGTTGTTTCATTTCAAATTAAAGTGTTTTTTTAATTTCATGTTTTAATAATTTTAATTTTGAGTGGTCATATTCATTATCAGAGAAGTTAATACGAATGCCATTAACGGCTCAAAACATTATAGATTATTTAGAGCCGCCCTTGAGAGAGGGTAATGATACGTGTATAGGCCCATACCCTTACTCTTACCGCAGTTTCTTTGTTTTCTACATGACATAATGTGAATTCTACTGCATTTTCAAAACATTTAATTGCTAAATCCTATGATAATGACCCCGTGCGAGGCCCTTAAAATCTGACAAGCATAGGCTAACATTGCTTGTCGAATTTTAGGTGTGTGATGGTGTGGGTGGGTGCGGTGAGAGCCTCTGGTTGGCTCTTGTTATTTGCGGATAAGCCAATTCAATCTGTAACCTAAAGGTTCTTGGTATGAATTGAATGTTGTTTAATGACTCATCAACACATTATTCGAGAGAGGAGATCACACACAGGAATCTGGAACCTGGAACCTGACATACTATACTAAAAATATAGTCTTATATATAGTTCTTTAAACTAACGTGCTTGGAGGATAGACTCCAATATACAAAACCTCCCAGTTTACGTCCCCATCCGTCGGACGAGGCTAATGAAAAGCGTCTTGCTGAAGAACACAAAGACGAAACTCAGTGGCGATGGTAAAGTTTGACCCCGGGTTCACCGGATTTCAAGTTCAGCGGTTATTTATAGGGCCACGCCAGCCCCTTTATAAATTATGAAGCGGTATTTAACATATTCCTTTAAACATGTTAATGAAATTGAGACTAGACGCTCGTTTGCGCTCGCAATCATCTTGTGTGTGTTTGGATGATGGAGACTACAACTGTAAATAATTAAACCTTTTGTGAGATACACACATCTTGTTAAATTGTTGTTATACACCTCGCTGCGCTCGGCATTATTTTGGCGTTTACAGCACCATTTCACCATGTTTACCACACTGTCATAAAAATGTTATAACATATGAATTTGTAAGCGATTTGGGGCTCGAAGCTTATGTCAGTATGTGATCTATGAGTTTGTTTAATGTTCGGGGTCTCGCTTCGAGCGAATTGAAAATGTCAACTAAGGTCAAACTACGAAATTGAAGAACAGGACGAATCATGGCCTATACCAACATATTATTGTTTTATTTAATGTTCGGGGCTTCGCTTCGGGCGAAGCTCAATACTTTGTAATTATTAAATTTTCACGAATTACATCAGTTTACTCCGGACTTCATGTACTGTAACATAGCTAGGCCCAAATGACAGTATAGGCCTATGATTGGGGGCGTGGAGGCATGATCCTCCGGACTTTTTATTTCATTTTAAAATGCATTAATTAGGTAAGTAAACTGTCACAGATGTGTATCTGAAAATACCCACATCCCCTTCCCCATTGCCAGATTGGCAAACATTGTAGACCAATTAGCACATGTTCATGCACATGACCGTTGACGTCATGTTTACAATATCGCATGACGTCATATTTACAATATCGCATGACGTCATGTTTAACATATCGCATGACGTCATGTTTAACGTCAGTCACTGATGCACCAGTTACCCCTTCTCACATGCTGCTTCTCACAAGAACAAAGTAAGAAATTTACATTTATTCGCTTATTGATGCAAGTCTAAATCCGCGTACCATACGCCGTTCTGAAAAATATGAAGCAGGTCGGACGAGGTAAATTCCGGACATGAAGAACGCGGTCGACATAATGTCGTAAATATGAATAATTTGGGGCTTCGCTGCGCGAAGCTTAGTGACAATATAAATGTGTGTTGTTTAATTTCGGGGCTTCGCGCTTTGCGCGAAGCTCTGTGGCTCGTTTGTCGAGCTTTGCTCGCCCGTATTATTTTCACGACTTTCGCGAAAGTTTACTTTGTGGATTTTTTTGACTTTTTACGGTAATCGCCGCCATGACCGAAAAAGTGATTACTAGTGGACAACTTCGACGCCGGGCTGCGCCCGGCGAGAATTGTCCAAAAAATACCGGTACTTTAAAGAAACTAGTCCGCCAAATAACGGCAAAATTACACTAAAAACCTTTATCAAAACTCTATCTATGTGTTCAGGTCATGTAATAATATATATGTGACGATTAAAAGTATATTTTTATTTATAGGTTCTTAATACCCGTTATTAGTTTAATAATATTTTATTGCAGATATGTTACAATACATAAATTCAACATCACAATATCCATAGCAACATATGCAAATGGATTGAACTACAAGTTATTACAACATTAGTTACAGTTCTCTCCATTGTGGCTGAAAAAGTGTACTTGATTATCGGTTTGAAATTGTAACAATACATTTAAATATGAACTTGATATGACAAACGAAGAAAGAAACAAATTAAAAAATTAAACTCTGCCTTGCCATTCTACCCCTACGCAATCTCCACCGAAATAACACCCGATATCCCCATTCAGGCTGATAGAAACATAGCGACAGTTGATCTAGACAAAATACAATGGTATTTCAATACAAGTTAAGGATTTTGGAATCGTTTAGTGTTTTTTAAATATAGTTTTGAACTTGAGTAAATAGAATATGATTTTCCTCATCCGTTAGTTGGTCGATGCCGTATAAAAGTTTGCGAGGACTTAAAGAATGAAATATACGAGTGTCTAAAAACAATTGCCGTCTTTCATTTCTAAAAATTACACATTTACACAAATGATGTTCAGCATCTTCAACACCATCACCAAATATATTATTGGGATTATCCCTCAAATGCTAAAGATAGAGATCAGCGTTTAAATTGCTGCAATTATTTTGCAAACGCGCATGTATAACTGAAAGGTATCTATCACCCAATGTGTAGTATTGAGGTACTATCGGTGGTTTAAAGTAATTTTTAAGTCTAGTTTTAAAAATCGAAAGGGAAATATCTTTACTTTAAACATATTGTATTGCTTTTCTTCTATATACAAGCAAAAGGGTTGGGCCACAAGTTCTTCCAACATTAACAAAGGCCCGTCCCAACAATATTGTAATTAACAGCTAACAAGATGGCAATACAATTAACATAAAATATTCAAATACATTTTTCGATGAACAAAAGAAGAAGAAAAAAAGAGAGGAGTAAGTAGAATAAAGTTCTAGGAAAAACTAAACAAGAAGGAATGAGTGATGATGCTGTGGTTGTAGGATCCTGCCCCGAGCGGTTGTCATAACAGTGTATATAATGTCTAGTCGTTATCAAATCGTTTAGTAACTTAAATGTATATTTGAACATGATTAAAAATAGTGCTATTATCTTTATCTGTATAACTATCTTTTCCAAATAAAAATACACGAACGCTGAGCGGGTGAAATTGACGGGTAGCATGAAAAAGACGAAGTCGTTCATTGAAATAAAACGGACATTGCATAAAATAATGTTCGGCGTCCTCCTTTTCATGCCAACACTTCTCACAGGTTGCGTTTTCTTTGATTTTGTTTATAAACAAATCATATTTCAGGTTACTGCATTTGTTTCTTATCCGTGCATGAAATACAGACAATCTACGAATTCCAGAAAAATAAAAAATAGGTATTTTGGGCGGATTAAAGTATTGATTTGTAAGAAGAGTTTTAAAAACAGAAAGAGAGTCTGCATTTCGTATGTGTTCAGGTATTGTATTCCATAACGATATACACGAGGGAATAAACGAATTACTAAATAGCTGCGTTCTCGTATGAATAGATACGTAATCATTTGAATTTCTTAAGTTGTAAGGGGCAACTCTGCCAACTATGTCAGGGAATAAATTTGAAAAAAAAATCGGGCAAATAACAAGCTTTAACATTATAAGCAATTATTAATTTTTGGTATTTTCTTCTATCTTCTAATGGTAACCACCCAATTTCGGTATATAAATTACGAATAGACGTTGATCGTGTTAATCCAGTGACGATGCGAGCTGCTTCATGTTGAATTTTTTCTAAAGTGTCTTTTTCGTATTGTGTGCAGCCGTCCCAAATAACAGAAGCATATTTAAGTATTGGTCTCAAAAACGATAAATATATTTGGTTTAAAGCTTTACGATTGATTAAAAACTTTATTTTCCGCATCATTCCTAATATTTTAGAGCCTGACGTAGTAATATTGGTAATATGTTCGTGCCATTTACCGTCATGACTAAACGTTAAACCCAAGTGTTTATGGTGTTCAACAAAATTAACTGGCATATTATTAAAAATCAACGAGGGTTGTTGTATATGTCTTCTGAGAGTAAAAATAATAGCTTCAGTTTTAGTTGGATTAAAATCAACAAGCCACTGTTTAGACCAAGCAGATATAATATTAAGATCGTGATTCAAGATTCCTTCAAGATCTGCAATATTAGACGAAGTACTTGCAAGAAGTGTATCATCTGCAAAAATACGAGTATACTAAGAAGATTATCAGCAATGTCGTTGATATATATAAGAAACAATAATGGACCCAATACTGACCCTTGAGGGACTCCAGCAGATGTCCCTTTAATGTTCGAGTAACTTGAACCGATAAATACCTTTTGGGTGCGTTCTGTTAAATAACTTTCGATCCATTTTATCATATTGCCATTAATACCATTTTGTCTGAGTTAATGTTAATATCAAGGTCGTTCCAAAGTTTTAGAGATGACGGTAAGACTGAGCTCGAAAACATTTCTGTTCCTCTAGGTAAAGTAACGAAGTTGGAACTGTTTTTCAAATTATAAGGATTCGATTCTGCAATAGTTGCGGGGAATATTTCATTTAAGAAACTCGGCAAATCTCCATTTTTAAACTTATAGGCAAATATCAAATTTTGGATATGTCTTCTATCGGACAGAGAGACCCAACCAATTTCAGTTAACAATTTATGTATAGAGACAGAACGAGTCAGGCCAGTAACTATACGCACGGCTTCATATTGTATTTTTTGTAAGTTATCTGTTTCATAATTCGTACAGCTATCCCATTTTATAGCCGCGTATTCTAAAATAGGTCGAAGGTAAGATTTATATATTTGATTAAGCGTTTGACGTTTTAATTTAAATTTCATTAATTTCATTGAACCTAGAACCTAAGACGCAGATGTTACAATATTTTAAATATGTTGATTATGACTAAGGGTTACTTCCAGTGGTTTATGATGGTCAACAAAGTTAAGTTGAGTATTTTAAAATATCAAAGACGGACGGTTTATGTTTGCAAGTGAAAAGAACATGACTTCAGTTTTAGACGGATGAAATTTTACTAGCCATTGCTTTGACCAATTCGATACGCAGGTCGTCATTAATTGTAGTTTCCATGTAATCTATGTCGGATGTAGATACCGCAATAGAGCTGTCATCAGCAAATAGCCTTGTCGTACTAAGCAATGTATCGGCCGTCTTTTTTATAATAATGCCGTTATTGAATATGCGTAAAATCAATTGGTAGTTGGTAACTCTTAATTCGACTCTCCAATTCTGGGGTTTGGCCTGGCTGTTACATCATCAGTAGGTAGTATGCTGTAAAATGTAACTGTTGTTGGCGGGATAGATACTTTAACTGTATTATTTGTTTGAATATATTATACTAAAAGGAAAAGGAAACGCGACAATGAAATTTCCGCTATATATTTTATATACTGCACACTTAATTCCATATATATTCCAAGGAAATACCAAGATAATTTTGCAAAAAAAAGTTGCAATTTATAAGAGAAAGGAGATAACTGTGATGTTGTAGACGTTTTAATCACAGTACACGTTGTAACAAGAAATTCATAAATGTTGAAGTTCCTCTTTGAAAAATTGAGCCAGTTCAGTACTCTATTTAACGTAAAGAGTTTGCAAAAGTTTGCGTCAAACGCGTACTCCGTTAATAACGAAACTTTGCAGGAATACTATTTGCTGTTTTACGTGTTGTTTGAGTCTTTTTTTCCGAAAGGAAAGATCTTACGTAGTCATGTACCATTCGATTAATAGCAGCATATTGTACATACACTATATAGCGGCAATTCCCGTGTCGTGTTTCTTTTTCCTTTCGGTATATAATTAATAATTGGCTATATTACTGTGATAATAGTGAACATAAAGTTAAATAAGCCGAACCACGCTAGCATTTAATTGTACAATCGCCAAGCAAAGTACACGTGTACTGTATTATACCGACTGCCCATGTACCTTAAACACTTTTCTAATTTTAAAATCCCTTATTAGAATTACTATTGTTAATCCTGCATTATAAAACATAAGAAGAATCCCCCTTTGACTCGGCATTATGTTTGGACTATAAAAACAAAAGATTTCCGTATCGAAATTTATAGCAATATTTCTACTATAAAGCAATGCCATTCGCAAGTAGTTAACCATATTTACCAATGTAGATTATTAACTGATGGTCACCAGCATATTATTTGGCTTCGTAAATTAATTTTTTGAAAGGGCGCTCGCCGGGAAAGTTATCCACCCCACCCTGGATTTGCCATTGCGTAAACTAAATTAAACGTTTTTAAAATTTCAACAAATATGTGTTCATAAGCATTTATTTTTCATCGCTGTATTGCAGTGGCCATTTGAGCGAGAAGACCTCGGTTTAAAATCGCATCCGAAGGACTAATAAGGTGTGTGAGTTGTTTATGTATATCGAAAATTAACAATTCGGTCGTGGTAAGTGTGAGGTTTGGTGAACCCTAGAACCTGATTTAAATCCCCGGCGGCCTTTTTTGCCACCGTCCGTTCCAAGGCGGTAGCCCTATTGCGAACCCTTTTCGTGTTCGTGACGGGATATGCCTTTATTCTTTGTTAAAATTTCTGTTCATGTTTGTACTTTGGCTTGTTTTGGGTTTACTGCTTTCTGTGAAAACTGCATTTCCTGTTCGACTTTTATACTTGTTTTTGATAGAACGCTCCCAGCGTTTTTGCAAGGATATGTGTTTGCAAGAAGACATTTCTAATATGTTACCAGTTACTGACATTTTAATTGGAAAATATTCATTCACTACAAGACTTGTAAGATATTGCGCTTGATGAATGCCTAATCAAATCATGTATCACATACTTGCTAATAAATACCCAAATTTACTTAGGCTGTCCTACGTCTTGGTAAATGTTATGCCCGTGGCCTATACAATTGCTTTCTACAGACGTGATAACAAGGCGAGAAAAAGTGTGCTGAATGGATGAATCTCATCCTAAATTTAAACGCTAATTACCAAAGAAGTTTACTGTGACATTAAATTTATACGCTAATTACCAAAGAAGTTTTACTGTTACATTTTATAATATTATATGTGGGAGATAAAATATACAAGACCTCGGTCTGAGGGTGTCTCTCCCACCGCGGCAAACCGCATATAAAATATTTTATTAAATCTGTGCTTAAATGATGTCCATAAAAGACAACACTTCATATGACCAGTAAGCTAAGTAATAATAAAAAGTTAAGTTACTTAGCTTAAGTGGTTTAACCAGGGTGTAGTTAATACAAAATATGATCTTGACCTTGGTATTTTTTGTCGTTCAGAGATGTCCACCATTGACAACAATACATAAGACCAAGTATCAAACAAAAAAATGAGGCAATCACATACAGTTAACTGGGGTTAAGTTACCTAACCAAGGATGTTAACTAACTAAGAGTAAGTTTGGGGGAAATAACGCAAAATATGACCTTGACCTTGGTATTTTTTGTCATCCAGCGATGTCCATCAATGCCAAATATACCCCAACTACCAGTACTACGCCCATTCCCTACCCTACTGTTTGAGTAAAGATTGAATGGAATGGGATTTTCATGATCAGGTAATGGTGGCCTTGACCTTTGACCTACTGACCTCAAAACCAATAGGGGCCATCTTTTTTTCACAGGCAGTCCACGAATTAAGTTTCATGAGATTTGCTCCAGGGTGAGAGGAGTTATAGATGACAGTTTTTTTATTATCTGGTCCCGGTAACCGTGACATTCGATCTTCTGACCTTAAAATTAATAGGGGTCATCCTCTTACCACAGGCAGTTCACTAGTTTCATGAGATTGACTTAGGAAGAGAGGAGTTATGGAGCGGACAAGACGGACAAGGTGAAACCAGTATACCCCCTAAACTTCATTTAGCGGGTGTATAACAATACATATGACCAAGTAGCAAAGACATAAAGTGAGACAATATCATAAATTTAACTGAGATTAAGTTACCTAACCAAGGTTAGGTTTGGGGAAAATAACGCAAACATATTACCTTGACGTTGGTAATTGTTGTCGTTCAGCGATGTCCACCAATGCCAACCATACATATGACCAAGTATCAAAGACATAAAGTTAACTGAGATTAAGTTACCTAAACAAGGTTAAGTTTGGGGAAAATAAGCAAAATATGACCTTGACTTAGGCAATTTTTGTCGTTCAGTGATGTCCACCAATGCCAACAATACATAAGACCGAGAATCAAACAAAGAAAATGAGGAAATCACATACAGTTAACTGAGGTTAAGTTACCTAACCAAGGTTAAGTTTTGGGAAAATAATGCAAAATATGACCTTGACCTTGGTAATTTGGCAGTACATGATGTCCCTGGACCCAGCAAAGCATCTGACAAAGTTTCAGAAACAAATCGAGCAGCGGATGTTGAGATATAGTTGATTTAAAATGTGGGCGAGACAAAAAGTAAGTGTACGGCTATATCATTGTACTTGCACCTAATCCTGATGAATTCCATACTATAGCTAGTGGGGTGAAGACTCGAAAAGGAAATCCTGGAGAGAAAAATAAATGTGTTCAGACTAAGTCGTCTCATAATATTAGGTTATTTTAACAGTGTTGAGTACACTACTCAATTATACTGGACTCGTACCCAGCAGACATAATCTACATGGATTCTGTCTGATGGGTACGAGTCCAGTTGCAGTCTGTATTGTACCCAAGATTATTACATGACCTCCTATATAAATTGCAGGTCCATAGTTTTGACTATTGCCCACATTGCCGGTCAAAAGTACCGCGTGCGGATACTTGATGACGTCAATATTGCAAAGCGCCTGTGCGAGCGTTTGATCTGTCAGAAAACGACAACAAGCAAAACAACGTTTCCCTTTAAAAGGAACGGCTTGCCTTACTAGGTAACTATAATTAGGAGGAAGGAGCAAAAGGCGAATGTCATAACATAATTCGTTTCAATAGATAACAACATTTCACTAATAATACTGACTATAAAAAATCTCTTTTATAGTCACAGTTATTGTGGGACACGTTACTGGATTTTCCACTTATTGAGCAATTTTCACGGTGCGTTTGTTCGTAAATGTACACCGGCAACTTCAATTTTTACAAATAGGTAAGATGTGCTTTGAGCTTACATTTAAAAACTTAATTTTATTAACATCAGACTCGTAGGATCTATGATTTTATAATATTTCTGGTGCTCATGATTTTGTCATCTATTAGAATGTATTCGTTTCTATTTAGTCATACAGATGTTTACGTTGTTCCTGGATGCAAATAATGTTTTCCATTTCACCATGTTTGCGCCATTTTTTGGTTCTCGTCGGAGAAATCTTTCTTTCAATTTTATTAAAATAAGCTTTATTTCGTCTCTTTCTTTGTTTCTATTCTGATAATTCATATAGGTCGTGGATATTAATAAATAAAAACATCGGTTCCTCCCGCCGTGTGTGGTGACGTTATCGTTTCTCACGCGGTTAAGTTTTCAGGGACTTTAGGTAGACATTGATTAATATTACTCTCATATTGCGTGGTTTGTGGCTGTCGGGGTCGAATTAAAATGGTTTCTAAACATTGGTAACTTCGTTTCTTGCCTTTGTTTGTGATTAAAGCGTTCGTTTAGCGGGATTTGCTGCGGCCTATGCGTAATTTGTCCACCTGCTTCAACGGAAATTCCAAAACGGAATGTCCCTTTTAATATAGAATGGATAATAACTGTTTACTGGTGTATGCAGCAGGTCGGGGATATACTGCACTCATTGTTTGCGGTAACTGGGTCAGCTATGCTAACGTAAAACAATGTGGATGGGAGTATTTGCGTGTGTTGCGTCTAGGTAGGCTACATTTTAACTGTTTAGGGCATTGTGTGTATTGCAAGCGTAATGCGTCTGGGTGAGGGAGTTTGGGGTGTTGTGATCAATGGACAAATGAATAATAATAAAACAAAAATAATAATAATAATAGTGGGGTTATAATAATAAATATAATAATAATAATGATAATAATATAAAAAAAAAAAAATAATAATAATAAATTAAAATAAATAAAAACAGACTAGATATACATGAAGACTGCATAATTAGTTATTACAATAAGTTGGTATAACTATTTAGGATTTTATTTTCATTTCTACTCCATTTGTGCTCGGTTTATACCTTGTACGTCGATTTTGTTTTCATAATCACACTGGATAATTCGTCGTGGAAAGCCAGCCAGTTCGATGGTTACTTCTCTGCTGGTTAACGTGGTTGATGATCCCACCTGGAAAAGTCAGCGGTTGCCTCCCAGTAAATCCAAAGAATGTGAAGATCGTTCAGCTAGTCAGTGACGTCACAGATCGTTGAGTGGATCGATCGGTTGCAGAAGAGGTCGTACATAGACGTTAGTCAACTAGAGGAACAGATGTTGCACTCCGGAAAACGTTTGTGTAACCATCAAGTCGACTTAAGACCGGTCAAAAATTCCTATGGCTGTATCGGATGCAATGTGTGGAACAGGTCATAGAGTCCTCCAGTGTTGGCATTGTATGTAAAGTTCCAATTTTTACCTGTTATACAAGATAAGCCTACGCCACACATCAACTTTTTAAAACATGGTGCATTGCAAAACTTTTTCATGTGGAGTTTGGGAATATATCCCTACAGTTGTTTAATACATTCATATTTAATACATCGACAGTGCCTTACCATTGGTGTACATATTCAAGACCTGGAAAGAAGTTACATACTTTTCATAATGCCTTATTTTAAGGCTATTCTATTTGATCATTGGTTTAGTTTAGGGCTATTCCTTTTGATCGATGAGGTCTTATTTATCCTCCAACGGGATGAAGTTTTAGTTATCCTGCACCAGGTAGTTTTGCCAGCGGTTCATTGAAGTTTAGTTACCTGTTCCTTTCCACTTGTCCCTATTCAATACATAGCACTTTAAACAAGTACTGTGCATGATCGCTAAATTATAAAACCACTTCTATCTATACTGTGTTCTATTCAAAATAAACTTCTCTGCAGGGTTCCACACTGCAATGTGTGTCTGTAGCTCTGGAGTTTATAGTCAATAGTCATCGTCATATACACAATAGGGCGTCCAAAAGGTATATGCACATTAGAACCTGGGAAGGTTGCAAATGGTATTTTAATAACACTTCATCCAATTCAACAACCTCATCTTAGGTTGTCATACAAGAAGGTGATAAATGAGGTAAATGTCATTCCAATAGTCAGCATCAAATCACGATGACATCACCTTTATGTATCAGTTACAATGAGTTGACCTAGTTTTGTGGCTAATCTTTTAAATGTGGGCTAATTTCAGGGTTTGAAATTAACTTTTTTTCAGCAACTAGTCCATAGGACAAGTAACTTACACAATTTACTTGTCCCCAGTCAAATTATTAATATTTGCCAAATCTATTAAAGTTTAAAAAATATTTTATGTGTGGTTATTACAGTGCTCTCCAATAATACTGACTATAAAACATCTCTTTTACAATCACAGTTATTGGGGGACACGTTACTGGGTTTTCCACCTTTTGAGCAATTTTCACGGTGCGTTTGTTCGTAAATGTACACAGGCAACTTCAATGTTCACAAATAGGTAAGATGTGCTTTGAGCTTACATTTAAATACTTAAATTCCCTCCCTCCCAGCCCACAGGATCATTGGATTTAAATCAATAATAGTATCTTCCAGTTGTATACGTACAACAAGTTCATTTAAGACAGTTTAAATGTGTGTCAATACTTCTATTCAAAAGTTAGCATTTATGTTGCAAGATCATGTTGCTTTTTCTGAGTTATATATTTTCAGTTGATGTCTTCACGTCGATCCACTTACCTAGTCAACAATTACTGGTGTGGCATGGACATTGTAATATTCAATTTGCTTTATTGCTTAATGCTTTCTACTGTAAGGGCTTGCCATAATGGACTTTTGTGCTTACTGGCAGCCCAATTGTTAAGCCCCATGATTGAGGCTTGTTTATCAATCCATGCCACGCCCAATATTTGCAAAATCCATTAAAGTTTAAAAAATATTTTATATGTTGTTATTACAGTGCTCTGCAATAACAGCATAACAAAATAAGCCTTGATATTGTAATTTCAATAACTTTGCCACAGTGTGTCAAACCAGGGCTTTATATTTTCTATTATCAACCTATAAAATAGTGGACCTGTCCATGGTCGAATCATTAGACTGCGTCACTATGCATGTCCCGGTTCACTCAAAAAAAACTTTGTCGTGGAGCAGTCTATTGTATCAGCAGTTTATGTAGACAGCGTTTAAATATAAACGACTGTAGAAGTCCGCCATTATGTTTACCTGCTTGTTTTATAGGCGTAGCATATCTTTTTATACAACGTAGATCAGACGCTTGGCCTCGATCATGGTTGGAATGCGCTTTATTTAGCCGTAATTTAAGCCAATCAATCGGTCTTTGGCTGTCGCTTGTATGAGTGAAACGGTACATGCGCAGTGAAGCAGTCTACTGTGTAAGTGGAAGTATCCTTTTAAGCTAAGGTAAATCAAATCGACAAATCTACATTTAGATTCTTTTATTAATGCATTCTTTAAATTTAAAGCAAATATGCTAAAACATACACCAAGAAGGACATTCAACATAAAATACTACATCTGTTCATGAACACAATCATTGAATAATGATGGAATATCTAAAGAAATTAGCATCAACGTGTCAGCAAATGTGTCAACCCTATCTTCGGAAGTGGATCATTCTTTAGCGGGAAAAAATACACAACCGAAACAAGCGTCTATCTATGTAAATGAAGAACAAGCGCCAGTCAGTCAGAGAACCAGACTAAACGGACACTTTTTTTGTCAATATTTAACAACATGTATATAGGAGATAATGTAATAAAACTGTTATTGAATGGCTGACCGGTCAATAGTAAAACTATTTGTCCAAGGTGCATGGAAGGATCATGTGAACTATTGGCCAAGGCCGAATATGATCCTTACATGCACCTTGGGCAAATATTTTACTATTGACCGGCAAGTCATTCAATAACTGTAAACTTTTGAATGACCTCTTTATTTCACGTCACAATAAGCTAACCAAACGTTGTACATTTTAATTCCAACTTGATATATCTGTTAATTATTGAACAGAACAAAAACAAGTATCTTGCCATGAATTATCTTCCCATAGTACAAACGCGGAATATGGATTTGTTGGATTCCGCATCTAATCCCACAGTACAAATAAGGAGCATGGATTTTTTGGACTCCACATCTACTGAATATAGATTTACAGATGGAGTACAGTATGAAACTAATATTATAGATGTTTTGTATTAATCTCGTTGAGTAATGGAAATATTGGATTGTCACATGGTTAAAAAGATAGAAAGAGATTGGTTATATTTATACAGGTGTGACATAAATGTGTATATATGTATTTGTGTAAATGTCCTGTTTGGATGACTGCGTTCTGTGAATGCGCCACTTCCTGTTCCGCTTTTACATCTACTTAGTCTCCAAATGTATGAATTACCAGAACATCAGACTATTTATCAATATTAAACTACTTCCTGTCACTTTGAACTATAACAGAATCATGTGTGTTTCCTGCTGATGCACGATCAAAAAGACATTCACTATAGTTACTTTTTCATTTAATTGATGAAGTTCATATATTCTCTCTCTGTGGTCTGAACTTCAAACTTTGTTATGTATGGATTGAGTATATATAATGAATGAGTTGTTTATTAGTTGAGTTGATGGAATAAGCATTGTAAAACATATGAGAGGAGTTTTATAAAACATGCTCCAGTTGTATACGGTATTTAAATGTTGTCCAAACACATCCTCATAACAGTCATTTATACACAATGGGATTACGGAGTCTGCTGACTCTAATAAAAGCCGGGAATTTGTCTTTACATGCAATTTGTATTGTTATTTTTGTATAATTCTTAAATAATGACTTTTTTCGAAATGTAATTTCTGTCTCGGGATATATCTGGAATGTCTATGTTGCTCCCGTGATGCTAGCTTGGCATTATGCCGACTTGAAATCTGCGGATAATAGCATACGTTGATATATATTCCATTCGTTATGCTACTCTAGAGACCCCAAAATGATGTGTAAACTTGATTTAATCCTCCGTTTTCCTCAACATCATAGTTTCAACGGTTACAATGGTTACATGTGAAAATGTAAAGCCTACGTGATTATTAATTATAGGTACATCAGTTACATGCGAGTTACACATCGGTTACATTCAGTTACGCCCCAAAATGATGTGTAAACTTGATTTAATCCTCCGTTTTCCTCAACGTCATAGTTTCAACGGTTACAATGGTTACATGTGAAAATAAAAAGCCTACGTGATTATTAAATACAGGTACATCAGTTACATGCGAGTTACACAGCAGTTACATTCTGTTACGCCGTAAAATGATGTGTACACTTAATTTAATCCTCTTTTTTCTTAAACAGCATAGTTTCAACGGTTACATGCGAACATTTAAATCCTAGGTGTGTATTGATACAAGGTACGGTTGTTACATGTGAGTTACACCTTGGTTACATTCAGTTACGTCGCAAAAAGATATGCAAACTTAACTTGTCCTCCATCTTGTTCAACATCTTAGTTGCATAGGTCACAATGGTTACATGTGAACATTGAAATCCTACGTGTTTACGTTCGGCATGTGAGTTACACCTTGTTTACATTCAGTTGCGTCGTAAAGAGGTATGAAAACAGTTTGCTGTTGCTTTATCTTCGAAATCATAGTAAGAAGGGTTACAATAGTAACACATGAAACTTGAAAGCCTACAAGTGTATTGATGGAAGGTACATCAGTTAAATGCGAGTTACACATAAATTATAATTCCATCAAAAGGTATGCAAACCTGCTTCGAATCAATATCCATGAAATAACGTAAAACATCACACAGGTGAAGCTGCGAGAATACCAAACTCGTCTTGGATCGAAACATGTTTTGAAATTTTCAAAATTAAGTCAGGAACTGTAACACCAAGTGTACTATTGATTGACGAAAAATGGCCAAACTTCGCTGTACATATAATGTACCATTTTCGTATGATAGCACATTCAGTATTAATGTTCAAAGTTAAAACAAAAGCATAAACATGTTTTACATTTATTTACATCAATGTGTTCAGGTAAAATTCAAATACTCCAAATGCATATAAAACAAGAGTTACACGTTGTAGAATTTGAAACAAAGGGTAGTTATATCTAAAATGAAAAATTAGTAATACAAATCAACTTATTGTTATGATTTCAAACTCCGGCAGTTTGAACTGCCCAAAAGTAAGATCAGATAACTAACCGATAATTATAACAAGGTGTGAAAAGAATTATCAAGTAAATATTTCAACAGTCCTAGTTTGCACTGTATTTTCGTAAAGTAGATGCTTATACGTCAGACAAGGGCAAAACACGAGTGTACAAGCTGACATAACCGCATTACTGCATTTATATAAACACCATTTCCCCTAAACTTAAAACTAAACTTCAGAGGTTCATTCAATTTGTTTTGATGATCTCAGCCGCATACAGCGCCGTCCATGCCCACGACCGTGCCCGCGCGCAGTGTGTGAATCTGGAATATCATTACCGATAGGGTTGTGATCTTTGGCTCCTTGGACCTCGACAAACGTGTCTGGTTCCTGAACCGGTACAAAGGGGTCCTGCATTGGGTGGTTCTCTGCATAAGCGTGGTTGTTGCCACGATTCCTAACTGTAGCGTCGGTGGCTGGTTCCTGAACTAGAGTAACGGGATGCATTGCAATTACGGGATCATCTGCTCTAGTGACAACGTCAGCATCGTCAGCGTTTGGTTCCTGAACAATTCCATTGTACAAGTCACCGTCTGCTTCATTTGCGGGTCCCACTATCGCATCTGGGTTGACGACAGGACCATACACCGGAGCATCGTCGTTTGCGTCGGCACCACGTGCAGCATCGTCAGCGTTTGGTTCCTGAACAATTCCATTGTACAAGTCACCGTCTGCTTCATTTGCGGGTCCCACTAACGCATCTGGGTTGACGACAGGACCATACAGCGGAGCATCGTCGTTTGCGTCGGCACCACGTGCAGCATCGTCAGCGTTTGATTGAACCCGGGGCCTCCGGTTACAAATCCGCCGCGCTACCGACTGCGCCACGCCAGCCCTCTGGAAATGAAGAGATTAGTACTGGTATTAGGTAATTTACAGTGCCTGTACAGAGGAGCTTACATTCGTGCTAATTTATAGCTGAATTTATGTAAACGATATGGCAACGTCCCGAGCATCATTTCAGTTGTGCTAAGGAGTTTAACTTCAATCATAAATGAGCACGAATGTAAAACTATATTAATTACATAACATGCATTCAGCGAGAATATTACCTGTGATGTTACGAAATCACATGTCTTTCAAAAGTAGACGCGGTGAAGTTATGATCCGAACGTGTATTCTAATGGTATGTACAATAATACGATCACTGGTTCTATTGTAAATGCACCGTTCTGTGAACACTATGTTGCAATAAAAGAGTAGGTTATTATAGATTGAATTGAATTGAATTGAATTGGATTTTATAGTCGCACCAACAGTTAAGATCATTTGGCGACTTTCCAGCTTCCACTGGTGGAGGAAGACACTAGGTGCCCCTCTGGGCAATATTCGTGCATGGGCGGGCACCTGGTTAGAAATGCCGACGTTCCGCAAGCCAGCTGGATAGCTTCCTTACATAAATATTCCTAGGTTATTATATATATTATATATATATTACTTATGTTTTAGAGATTGTTATCAACGAATATACCTCGACGCAAATTGTAGTTCTGTGCAGCCATTCAACCACGCCCCACACTGGGCTACCAACGTCTTACCAACTGTAGGTTTATCATACAAAATAGGAAGGTTGAAATGCCTCATGTTCTTCAAGATCCATCTGTATTTATGCAGCATATACATGGCACACCATGCCAGCAGAGCCGCACCGAAATTATTCTGAAGAACCTCTGCTGCGAAATCCAAAAACTCCTAAAATTTTGATAAAAATTGATAAACGCTTTAAATCACCACCCAGACACTTGGAAATTGTGAGTGCCTCCGTCTTGCTAACACTGTAAACATTATGAGACATGTTTCACCCAAGATCACAGGGTAGTTTGTTGTTGTTTTTATAAGATCCTGCAGACATTGATACCCGCGATACTAGCTTATATTTAAACTAAGAGGCATTACATTATTCCTCGATTCAATCTTCACTGTTATAGTCTCCTCTAATTCTAGCCTTTAAAGGGACACATGGCAATCTTGATTTTTTAAAAACTAGCGGCATCCCGTTAGTTTTTCTTCATAAATTGCATGTGTTCAATCGTCAATGTTAATTATAGGAATTGTATAAGCCACTTGTTCTTGCATATTATTAATTTTTGATATTATTGCACCAGTAATATATTAAAACTAATAGCATAATAAGACGAAATAGTGAATACTTAAAATTTTATTTATTTAAATGTCACCAGGGTAAAAGTAAAAATGATGGTGGATATATAAATCGAGACACTCATTTCAAATACTTCAAAATACTATAACAATCCCTGTAGTCAAAATTACAGAATCATGTTGAGTAATATGACAAACAAACGTCAGTTTTCTGATAACAACATATCTAGGTGTCAAGTACATATATGCACATATGTATGCAGACGCGTCTGCCTGTGTGTGCATGCGGATATGTGCATGCATGTATGTGTATATGTACATGTGTATATGTGTATGTGTATATGTATGCATATGTTTCAGTTTGCAATCTTGATATTTTGTTTACATAAATATTGGCTACCATCAGCAGTGAGGATTATGACGTCATATATAAGCTTTAAACTGCCACTTATACCTTCCAAGGGTATAGATGTTAGCCTTTTGATTCTACAATAGGAGTGAGGCATTCTCTTCTATATTTTTCAAAAACAGCTTTGACATAAATCATTAGCAAACTAAACCGACACATGTAGTACAATCATAATTAGTTAGAGCGCTCTTACTTGTATATGTATTTATATCGATATTGTATATATTAATGCATTAATGTAGCCATGATACATAAATGTGGAAACAAAATATAAACTGTGAAAATAAAATATTTACTATGTACATAACGTGTCTTCGGTGTCGAAAATATCCAATTATACAATATTTACAGTACATAGTTTGTCAAATGGTATTATAATGTCCCATTGTATGACTGCTACAAACTAAACATAAGATAGACACATGACGATAGATTTGACAGAGACAGAGGTTATTTCCATCGTGAAGTATTGAACTTTTAGATGGAGATAGAACGTAGTTTCAGAGCTTAGTTATGCGAGACATTGAAACAAATATTAAATATAAGACCAATGTAAATTGGCCCTTGTATTATAAACAAAAAACTGAAATAATGTTGATAAAATCAGACGGCATATTTTTATATAGTGTCAAGTATGTTAAATTTTTGATGAAAATAACATAATCCCGGAAGAAAACAGAATAATCATCAATGTGCACCACCAAATAATGTCAACCAAAGGACACATTCTTCAATATGATCACAAACATTAGTCACCGACTCGTGGTAAGAATCGCATGACTGGATATCATGCGTAGTTTAATCGTCAGATAATGTTGCGATTGGTAAACGCTGAACGAACGAACGCAAATGCATTTTCTCCGTTTGTGCATTCAAACGCACATATTATGTTGCATTAGTTCCGTGCATGTAAATGAACGCATAGTTTCGTTTATAAAAGCTGAATGCATTCAAAAACGCAAATGATTTGCATTTTAAAAAATGCATTCATAAAAATGAAATGCAAACGGAATGCAAACGGAGCGTAAACGTAACGCAAAACGAAACGCAAACGGAATGCATTTTTGGGGTACTCGAATGCAACTGGGTAAGCTTTCCCATCTTAATGGAATTAAGGCGGGAACTCAAAATATAAGTCACCTGGGATGAGATCTAAATATCGTTCATATCCAAACGATGCTTTACTTATATTGTATAAATTAAGAACCTTAATATTTTCTTTATCTGAGAACCATTTATGTATAAAAAAGTATTAACTAGGCGTTGTTTAAATGAGACTATAAACGTTTTATTAGTTACTAGTACGATTTTTTCGACCAACAATACAGTCTTCGTATGATAGTTTATACATAATTTTCAATATAACATTATCAGTATTAATAAATTTACTCCAATACTTAATAATTTTTAAATAAAGTGATATATACAATGGGTATCTACCAAATTCACCATACACTCCCGCTGAACAAGTATTAGAACTATCGTACACATTTTTAAATGTAGTAGCTCTATTTCTTTTGATTTAGTGAAAGAAGTGAGAGGGAATATAAATTGTTATTTTATTATAACTCCTTTTGTTTCTATTACATCCTTGGATTATTGATTACCAGACGTGATTGATATGATCTAGGATTAATTACTGATTATATGTAGGAACTAGAGTGTGTATATATATATGTAACCTTTCATGTGATTATAATTATGTATAGCAAATTATGTATGTAATCATTTAGAAATTGTAAAAGTTTAAACCAAAATCATATCTGTCTGTAAAGTATTTCAAACATAAGAACCAACATCATGACTTGTTTGAAAAGTACAAGTCACATGCGTGCCGTCCGGTTTTCATTGAAATAAACTATTTGGGACAGCTGACATATGAATAATATGAATATTGATTTAAATGTTTGGTTATGCATTTA
Organism: Cyrtodaria siliqua; assembly: GCA_037043455.1. Taxonomy (NCBI): domain Eukaryota; kingdom Metazoa; phylum Mollusca; class Bivalvia; order Adapedonta; family Hiatellidae; genus Cyrtodaria; species Cyrtodaria siliqua. The sequence goes on from JAWPHD010002760.1 coordinate 237,130, forward strand.
AATTCACAGTGGATTATATTTGTGAATTAATTGGTTTAACTCTTTGGTAAGCTTACTTCCGTTTGTCTTCCACTGTAAGACATTACATGTACTAGATAGGATTTAACACTTTAAATATTTAATGGCTCATCAACATATTGCAGTAATCATTGTTTAGAGTCGCCCGACAGGTGTGCAGAAGATAGGAATCCGGTAACCGTGATATATTATTAAAAAAAACTAACATATGATGTTGAAAACACGTTTTGAAGAGAATGAAAGACAAATATGAATTCTAGATGTAACAATGGGTCTAGAAAAAATAAAATGTTCTAAATTATCAAATGTAACCATTGTAACCACTGTTGCCATCATATTTATAAAAGCACAGTGGGAAATGCAATGTGTATGATATTTATATAAAAGTCATTTTTTTAAAATTCTCAAACGTAACTATTGTAACCATTGTAACAAGGCTTTTTATATAAAACACGCATAAACATAGAATCAATGTGTATAATATGTATGTAACTCAATGAACTAAGGTGTAACTGGATTGTAACTTACGTACTGAGCAACTGTTTTCATGTTTCACTTTAAAAACTGCCTTTTATAATAAAGTAACCATTGTAACCACATTTTGAAGAAACTGCAGATAAAATAGGAACTTTACATGTATCCCTGTGTAACCATAGTGTAACCATAGTGTAACTGTTATGTTACTGATGTACCTAGTCTAGAAAAAAGGACAATGTTTCGAATTATCAAATGTAGCCTCAAGGTATCATCTGTAACCAGAATAAAATAAGCACATAGATATACGCATATATATTTTTTATGTAACTCAATGTAACTAAGGTGTAACTGGATTGTAACTTATGTACCGAGCAACTGTTTTCATGTTTCACTTTTAAAACTTCTTTTTATAACAAAAGTAACCATTGTAACCACGTTTTGAAGAGAATGCACGTTAAATAGCAACTATTCATGTATCGCTGTGTAACTGTAGTGTAACTGTTATGTAACTGATGTAACTACTCCAGAAAAAAAGTTATTTTTTTAAATTCTCAAATGTAACTATTGTAACCATTGTAACAAGGCTTTTTATATAAAACAACCATGAACATAAAAAAAATGTGTATAATCTGTATGTAACTCAATGTAACTAAGGTGTAACTGGATTGTAACTTACGTACTGAGCAACTGTTTTCATGTTTCACTTTAAAAACTGTCTTTTATAATAAAGTAACCATTGTAACCACGTTTAGAAGAAACTGCAGGTAAAATAGGACCTTTACATGTATCCATGTGTTACCATAGTGTAACCATAGTGTAACTGTTATGTTACTGATGTACCTAGTCTAGAAAAAAGGACAATGTTTCGAATTATCAAATGTATCCTCAAGGTATCATCTGTAACCAGAATAAAATAAGCACATAGATATACGCATATATATTCTTTATGTAACTCAATGTAACTAAGGTGTAACTGGATTGTAACTTATGTACCGAGCAACTGTTCTCATGTTTCACTTTTAAAACTTCTTTTTATAACAAAAGTAACCATTGTAACCACGCTTTGAAGAGAATGCACGTTAAATAGCAACTATTCATGTATCGCTGTGTAACTGTAGTGTAACTGTTATGTAACTGATGTAACTACTCTATAAAAAAAAAGCCATTTTTTTAAATTCACTTTAAAAACTGCCTTTAATAATAAAGTAACCTTCTTTACAACTGCCAGTTGATATGTAACCATCGTAACTGTTTCTTGCTAGCGTAACAAAATGGACCTTTCTTAAATTATGCGTCAGTTTCGTGCTCTAGGTGGCACGTACAGCAATAGTTAACACATGTGAAAATGCGTCAACAACAATTTTTTTTTATGATATCTCAGGATGCGTTGTTGATACGAATACTGCTGTTTCTCGTCCATCTGTCATATGATCCAACGGGAATGTACTTTGGAGAAACCTCAAAGTAATTTGGCGACATATGAATGTAACTTGGAGTAATTTTCACTAACTTTGGACTACTTTCATATTGTTGGTTGACAAAGGAATACTTTGGTTTTATAAACAGTTAATTCTATTCGGGTTTTTTTTTTGTTTTGTTTTTTTGTTGTTGTTTTTTGTTGTTCTTCCTTTGCTTGTTTCTTTTTTTGTTCTTGTTTTTTGCAAACATGAAACATAAGTTTCCATATGTTTTAAGAACGATATATTGAGTAATCTTAGTGACAAAAATAATGTCCCAGCAGTTATGTCATCTATAAAACAGGGGATTCAAATGCTTTGATAAAAGTGCGACTTCACTAACTATTGTTATATGTTCATCCCACAGGGATTGCATGACAATCATAGATCAGTTTGTTTGGGTTGACTCTGGTCCATGAATGCTTTATTTCCTGTTTTGACGTTTATATCTACCTTTATGATTTATTTTCATCGAGAAGTGAGAAAACTTATATTTTCACGAGCTAAAGCACTCTTGAAAATATACGTTTTCTCACTTCGAGATGAAAATAAATCCTATATTTACGACAAACCAACAAATATTCTATTTATTATATACTTTTTATCATGCAACACTACCAAACTGTTTCAAACGGAAAATACGTTTCGTTCCGACAGTTCCCCTTTAACGTATCGCGGATAAATATAGTAACGCCAGCGCGTGAGGCAATTTACATATATTTAGTGCGCATAGAATATAGTCCTAAACTTTGACACGAATTATGACTGTTATAAGCAAATGTAGAAAAAGGTAGTTTCTTTTTTTCCGGCAGTGAGAATATAAGTTCTTGTATTTATAAAAAATGAGAATATTAGGTTTATCCTAACCATACAATCCACTATTTCACTGGGAAGTATATAATAAAATTTGCTTAAAGTTCTCCGGCCAAGTTTTGTTTATGAACGTTTATGTTTATTTAAATCGAAATCAATAAACAGCAATTATAGAAACTTTACAATCACACATTGCAATATCTGTGAAAAGCGAGAATAAGATTTTATTTGATGACGTAGAACACTTTGAACAGGTAAATTAATCCAATGGTAAATGTCAATTATCTGGCAATAGTTGTGCATCTATACAATTCAGATTTACCTCATTTCCCCGTACAGTCACGCAGTGGTAAAAGTAGTATCTACTTCATGCAAATAATACTTATTTTTACATACAACTTAGTAGCGGTTTTCAATATATGTTTCTTTCCGAGACTATCAAGAAATGTTCAAATGATGTTTAAGAGTTATATATGTTAATTGATAATACTACAAAAAGGATGGCCATTCATCTTAATATGATAATGTATTTCCCTGATCGGTTTGTGTATTCATCGAAACTATGACTTCTGGGAGGCTAGATGAAAAAATACACCGATTGGAAAGGAAACATCAGTTGGGCTAATCTCATCCTCACGTTAAGCATTTTATTTAAATATTCTTCATGTATTTCTCAAAATATTTGTTTTAGAATTAATGACTGTACGTGCTTTAGCTGACAGTTAATCTATTTTAGCCCATCCCCCGAGCTTTCTAATGTCTTATTGTCTTATTAAACATCACCTAAACAATATCTCAAACAATAAGACGCCCGTTAACTCATGTTTATAAGTGTTATCATGGTTATTTTGTCCATTCATAATACTTATGAGCGTCTCTGTGGACGTTCAGTACATCTAATGCAACGTTCAATACATCTAATGCAACGTTCAGTACATCTTCAGCGTTCAGTACATCTAATGCAACGTTCAGTACATCAAATGCAACGTTCATTACATCCAGTGCAACGTTCAGTACATCTAATGCAACGTCCAGTACATCTAATGCAACGTTCAGTACATCCAATGCAACGTTCAGTACATCCAATGCAACGTTCAGTACATCTAATGCGTACATCCAATGCAACATTCAGTACATCTCATGCAACGTTCAGTACATCCAATTCAACGTTTATACATCCAATGTAACGTTCAGTACGCAACGTTCAGTACATCCAATGCAACGTTCAGTTATCAATGTTATCTTTCTTCAAAAACTCTATACTAGGATACTTTGATAATCTGTCTGTATGATCTGCAGCTGGATTTAAAGCAGAATTTATTGCATGAAACAAACATTTATCATCATTGTTTTTTACATTTATAATTGCTTTCTTATCAGCTACTGCTTTGGGTAAAGGAATATATGAAGAACCTTTTAACGGCTCGTACTTTGCAATATTTAAGTAAAGCTTAACACAGTGATCAATTTCTAATCCGGATGCTGTGTTTGTAAATCTTTCAAGACTCTCTTGTATAAATGTAGATGACTCATCGTAGAACTCATTTATTTTTTCAGAGTTCAAGATGGCATTTTGTTCACTGTGTAACACTGCTGTGGTGTATTTTTTGGTAGCACCGTCATCTTTAAATAAATCTACAGTGAGACCTAATTGAAACTTTAGTCCATTCATCTTTGTCAGCTCTTTGTTTATTTGTTTTGTGATAATGGATTTCTTATCACGAAATAGTTTTTGAGGGTCTTTGTATTTCTCGGCAGATATCTCGTATGCTTTGAAATAGCCACACATTGGTTTGTCAACCAGTTTTAATTTTCTATCTTGAAAAACTTGTTTTAGTTCATTTATAACACTTTCTTGTAATTTGGCATATTTCTGCTTTTGTTTATTTATAACATTTTCTTGTAATTTATCATATTTCTGCTTTTCTCGTTTACGTTGTTTTTTAGCATGTCGTCTCTTAAGTAAATTTTCTAATGTTTGAGATTTAACCTCTGAAGTAGTTTCCTTTGGAACTTCTTTAAGAGGTTTTAATGCATTTATACCGTTAGATAGTGTTTGCTTATCTATTTCACCTGCTTCAAACAGGTGTATTAATTTTTCTATAATCTCTTCATTATTACTTTTTGATATATATATTTATTTATTTTTTATTGAATATAAAAAAATATATCAAAAAGAAACAATGG